>JAQQPU010013428.1:0-24320 GCA_029168905.1 Artemia sp. Kazakhstan ARC1039 | reverse complement strand
TCCACAAGTTGTGCAAGCTGTCTATTGCTCAAATATAAGGTTTTTATCAAAGAGGTAATCGTATAGACTTTGAAAAAAGCCTTGTTCGATTTCAATTGAAAGTTCTAGATCCGTTTTTTAAAGTCAACAATAATCGGACAGTAAGCAACCCCCCCCCCCATGCCATAAAAACTTGAAACTTTTTGCAATCTAAAATGAACAAAAATAAATTAAAAAAAACTTTCCGAAAAAAAAGTCTTTCAAAGAAAAGTAAAGGCCATTTTAAACTTAAGCTCAGGAGATACAAATACCTGTTAAAGTTCAAATTCAAAACGACCAGAAATTACTATTAAAGAATAAATGAAACCCAAAACAAACAGAAATTAAATAAACAATCATAGCAAAGAACATACAACAAGTAATAATATAAATGAATAAATAGATCTTAAAGCGAGTAATGCTTAGATTGAATATGAAAATCAAGCTTAAAACGAAAAAAAAATAGTTTGCTATTAAAGTATAAATAAATTTTCTGGCCATTATTCTTCTTTCGAAACAGAATAGTATACTGTTTTATGTATTTTTTTGATTGACTATTTTGGCACGGGCTATCTACAGTTGATTCCTAGAATCCGAGGTCAGTTATCGAACCATTTTATTTAAGGCGTGTGTTGCACTTTACTTGAGGTATGTGAATTAGCTTTGGATTGCATCGCAAAGATCACAACGAGGAGACAAAATTATTTCTTCGCCTTTTGTTTTTTTTGCCTTGTGAAAACAGCCGGTTTCACACTAGATAAGTTGGTGTTTTCCTACTTGCCAACTTAAGGTCCCTACATTCCATAAGCTCCGTAGCATAATCTGTTCACGCTCTGTAACGTAAGCTAATTATAGAAAAAAAAATCTCAACTCAACTTCTATAACGTGATAGATTTTGAAGAAAAGTGGTAAGGGATGGGTTAGATTGAATGATTTTTTTTTATTAACGCAAGTCTCTTTTCTTTTTTCGAAGGCCCAAATTTACGAAAACAAAACAGGGTTGCCAGAAAATCAAACAAAAAACACGCCTTAGCCTTTGAAAAACAAGCCAAAATACGCCCGAGCCTTTGAAACTCAAGACTGCCATCATGGTCAGTTCATAAAGTTCTAAAATTGCCCAAATTTGTGTTTTTCACAAGAATTTTTGGCACTAAAGTCGAAAAAAATTTTACGCGTGTCGCGGCTTGCGCTGCGACACGCGCATGGCCCGATAAGTGTATTTGGATTAGTTCTAGATCAGTTTTTTGTCTGGTTATTTGAAACTTAGCACCAGTCTTTCGAACACAAACACGGCAAAAAGGTGGTTCTGGTTACATCAAACTTCGCACAAATCTCTCAAAACAAATACGGAAAAATGCGGTCCAAACTTTTTGTTAATTCCTTAACCTTTTTCAAAATCCTCATCATTTCGTCCATGACAAAATTAAAAAATTGTATTACAAGTGTTCCAAATTGAAGCGCGTGCTACAGTGCTACACGTGATGAAATAGTGCTAAAATAGTTCTTTCTTGTTAAAGTCAGAAAAAGTTTTGATTAACCTCGATTTCTTCAATCTGAATTTTAGGTTTTTTCTTTTTGGGTTTTCGTTTATTGGAATTGATGGTATTTATTTCTTTGTTTCCATTATCTGAAGAGTTATTTTCGGGGTATCTACTCAAGTAATCACAGGGGGCATTTTGTTTACCCGACAAATGCTTCAAATCGTAGTCCTGATCTTGGATTTTCATTATCCACCTAGCTAAAATTCCCGTTGGATTTTTGAATGTGCTTAGGTACTCTAAGCTTTTATGGTCCGAACGCAGCTTAAATTTTCGACTCACTAAATAATGTCTGAATTTGTCCAAGTGGTAAATTATAGATAGTAGCTCCAATTGCGATACAGAATAACTGCTTTCACCTCTCGATAAAGTTCTATTTGAATAGAATATGATTTTTTTCTATGTACTTGGGGGGTTTCTGTAGGGGTTCGGAGTAGTCTTCTATGGGGATTAACTGGGAAAGGATTGCGCCGATGCCCAGAGCCGAGGCGTCAGTGGTGACTACAAATTGTCCTTTTCAAAATCAGGTAGCGACAATACTGGTTCAGAAGTAAGTGCTTTCTTGAGTGTCTAAGGAAGTTTGAGCTTCCTGTGACCAGGTAATATTTTGGGGGGGGTCCCTTTAGTTAGGTCCGTTAGGGGTTTTGCAATTTGGGCGTAGCTAATTATAAATTTTCTAAAATAACAGGTCAAACCAAGAATGGCTCGCAATTGTTTTATAGTTTTCGGAGGTTTGAGATTTT
The DNA here is from genome assembly GCA_029168905.1 of Artemia sp. Kazakhstan ARC1039. Taxonomy (NCBI): domain Eukaryota; kingdom Metazoa; phylum Arthropoda; class Branchiopoda; order Anostraca; family Artemiidae; genus Artemia; species Artemia sp. Kazakhstan ARC1039. The sequence goes on along the minus strand of JAQQPU010013428.1, from coordinate 22,021 downwards.
CTACACATTTTATCTTCTCAGGGTCCAGTGATATTTGGCCTTGGGTCACTATCATTCCCAAAAATTTTATGTTTGGATGAAGTAAATTTACCTTTTCGGCTCTACATTTCAGATTACCTTCCCTGAATTTTTCAAAAACTTTGGTTAGTGTGGCTAAATGATCCTCTGGTTTTTCTCCTACACAGATTACATCATCCACAAAATGAACAACATTATCTACGCCTCGTATCAAATGTAACAAAGGTCTACATATTGCACTTGAACTAGTTTTAAGACCGAAGGGTACTCTTCAATATTCATAAGAACCACATTCAGTTGTAGAAAATGCCGTTTTATGAACGTCATTGTCAGCTATCTTGACTTGATGATACCCTTGTGTGAGGTCGAGAGATGTAAAAATTTTATTTTTGTTTGAGATGAAGTCTAGGATTTTGTTGATTCGGGGCAGGGGAAACTTATCGCTAACTACTTGCTTATTTAGGGCTCTATAGTCTACTACGAGCCTAAGGTCCTTGTTATTTTTTGGCACTAGTATAACAGGGGCTGAGTACGGGCTTATACTAGGGCGTATGATATTATTTTTCTCTAATTCGCGGATTTTATTTTTTAGCCAATTTTTGTAGGGATAAGGGATACGATAGGGTTGTTTAGCTACAGACAATCCTGTAGTTTGGATAGAATGTTCATAGAACGGTATCAATCCAATGTCCTTTTCACACGTAGAAAATATATCTCTAAAGTTCCAGAGCAATTCGCAAAATTTTTCTCTTAATTCCGCATCTTGGATATGATCTAACCTAAATTTATCCAAAAATTTGGGTCTTGTTAGTGGGTACCTATCCCTTGGATATCTATCGTTAATAGTATTAACTAGGCTCCTTTTGGAGTTTTTCCACTCGTTTAGCTCGCACTCAGAAATCACTTGTATTTCCACGAGACATGTTCCCTTTTTTAATGTGATTGTATCATTTTCATGTGTATTTGTCAACCAAATAAAACCTTATTCTTTCTCATATAAAATGATCTGTTCTTCACAAAATAGATTTTCGGGGATTTCTCCACACGGGGATGCAAACCAAATTTCGGAGTTGTCTTTAACGGGGTTGACCATTTGTGAGATTTGAACTCTTTGCATTGTTTTTGCGGGAATCTTTGTCTTGCGCACTGCGAATCCGTAATATTTTTCTTCCGAATTATTTCCTATTAAGTTAAGATTGGCGCTTTGTTGCGTCAAATCTTCCGCTAGTGGGGTTGGCTGTGAGGGGACGGCATTAAGGTTTATTATCTCGTTCCATAATTCTGCTATTTTCTTAATTTCTGTTTGCCTATACTCCTGCATTTTCCCTATTTTTAATTTTATTGACTCGATCCATTTGTCACTGGGATTTCTCCTACAGGACGAGAAACGAGGTACAAAAGTTTTTATTCTATTCACTGTTGCTTCCCCTTCCTCCACACGTCGGAAAATAGAATCAGATGGATATACGAGTCTGTGATTAGCTTTATCTAATAACACTTTATTAGATTTTAACAAATTAGCACCGATTATAGCCTGATATGGGAATTTTTTGCATATTATGAAGTTGGTAGGAAAGATTCTATTATCTTTCGTCACATCTAGGCGTATTGAGCCTATTGCTTCCAGCCTATGCCCTGTGACTCTAGTTAAACTGGGAATATTAAATTTTTTTCGCCTCTTGATATATACTGGTAATCCATTAAATACATTCGAGTTTATTATGTTAACCGATGCACCGGAATCTATTAGCGCTTTGAAGTAAATATTTGCAACAACAAAATCATTTAATATAGGTAATATATTATTATTATCACTTCAGAAAGGTACAACTACTGGAAGGGACTTATAAAAATACTGGCCTCCACGGTCCCGGTTAATTTTCTTGGGGGCCTGATTCGTTTCCCTGTGCATTTATTTGATATGTTGGTGTTTGACGTCGGGGTTCGGTGGGAACATCCCTAGCAAGCTGATTGACATTTGATTGTCTTGGTTGCCACGTATTATTACGCGGGTTGGAATTTCTTGTGCCGACGGCTCGCGGTGTTTGTTCATTTTGCCTTGACGAAAAATTTCTATCCGTCGGGAAAAAATATCTTCTGTCATCATTCGTATTCCTGCTAAGTCTAGTAGGATACACTGTCCGTGAATTAAATTGGTAAATGTTTTGTCGCGTATTTGGGTTGGGGAACCGATAATTATTTTGTCGGTTGGGGGGAGGATTTGCGTATTCAAATCCCTGTTGGTAGGGATTGCAGAACAATGGCAGGCGTGGGGGGTTACTCCTATATTTTCCTGACCCATTGGCATTTAAGTTTGTTCTCCCAAAAAAAACGGTTATTAAAACTGGGGGTTGCTCGTGTATAGTTGTTTCTAGTACGGCATTCCCTGGTAATATGTCCTTGTTTATTACATGCATAGTATATGATTGGGGGGTTATTTACGTAGTTTGCCGTATTCGTGGGTACGAAACGTACAATTCTTTGCCTGGTAGGGGTTGAGGATCTATTTTTTTCGGTTTTGGCGAATTATCTCTTGAGAAAAATGCGGGTAAAATTTCTCGTGATCGTCCCGGCATTGATTCTCCTACGTTATTTATTCTTGACTTGTTGTGATTTGCCACAATCGTGTTAATTTCAACCATTCTTTCTGCCTCTTGAACTGCTAATTCTAACGTTTGAATATTCTTAGATATTATCATTCGGTATAGTTTGGGGCTCAACCCTTGTAAGAAAGCGTTTAGAACAATTTTATCATATAAGGTACCAGATTCTTTCCCATATTTAGCCTCTATGGATACCATTACTTTGTGCAGGTATTCCCTAACATTTTGGGTTTTGTCGAAACATACACTTCCGTGCATTAATTTGTGTGTTGAACTGGTTTCAACAAATCTTTCTCGGAACGCTTTTAGTAATTTTTCTATGGAGTTTATTGGAAGGTTGTTATCTTACCCTATTGTGTTCTCTATTTGTTTTAAGAATGTTAACGCTTGCCATTTTAGTCTCATTAACAACATGCCTACTAATGATTTTAAGTCCGTTTGAGTTACTTCTACAAATTGGTTTAATTGTATACTAAATTTATCTACGTCTGAGTCTCCATTATATGAGGGAAGGGATTTTGAAATTTCTACTGTTTTGGCAATAAGTTTTTGTTTTAGCAATTGTTCGTTTGGATCTAACGACATATTGGCTAGTTTTTTTTAAATAATTAAGATTCGGTACTGAGGTTTTTTTGTGATATAACTCAAATTTGACACTTTCAAATTTCACTTAATTCTTACGAGGGGATTCTATATATATATTTTTTCTTAGGGAGTATACTTTTTTGTTACTATCTTAAGGGGACTTAGGCCTTACAAAATATTACACTTTCTCTATGCGTAGTATTTCTCAATAATCTTTTTTTAAGTGGAAAATTTTGTCCTTGTGCTTTGCTCCTTTAAACTGACCGCGCCAATTCTAATTGGGGGTTTATGTTTATATTCTAATATAAACATCTAATGGGGGGGTTTATTGATAAATCTTTTCGTATATTTTATACCATGGTTTGAGGGGGAAAACTCATGTGACGGAGAATTAAAACAGCGGTTCAAGTGGGGAGCATATATTAATGGCCATACTGAATCGAAATCAGACTACTTGGATTCAGGTTCCCTTGAGAGTGGTTGGAGCCACAATGACTAATTATCTTGAGAAATACTAACGTGAAGACAAAATTAAGAAAGTGATGTATTTATTTTTACTCACATTAGCGGTACAAAGCTGGTTCCGGAATATCAAAATTATCTGTATTACACTCCGCTGTCACAGGCACTTGGACAATGTTATACACTGGGGCATATACAATGCAACATGGGTTTATCAATGTTCTGATAATAATTTTCAAAAACTATCAATAGTTAGATCACTTACATTAGACTGTTCTCAAACTCTACTCGAAGACTGGTTGTAAACTGATTTTTGACTGGTTCTAGACTGGCTCAAAATTGCTAAGTTCTACTAACTATACTGTCCAATTTCGCCAGAGGTTACATTCAGGCGTTGCTAAAAAGTATATTCCGTTGTTCTTATTGGACGAGGAATATACCAATTGGGTATTTTAACTATTAGATATATGGCTGTAAAACTGACGTCTCAGAATTCTTTCTGTCAACGAAAGTTTTGAATCAAAATTGGTCGCAATTTATAGCTCAAAAATTCGCATTTTAACTATAAGATATATTGCTGTAACACTGACGTCTCAGAATTCTTTCTATCAAAAAGTTTTGTATTAAAGTGGGTCGCGTTTTATTTTACATAATTTATAGCTATTGAATGCCTCTTAATTAAGCAGATTGCACGACGCGAATTTCGTGTCTTTTAACTTAGCGTTCTATTTGAAAATACTATCTCAATTAATAACTTGACGGAGGGGTTTCTACTTCTCGGATTTTGATCCCGTTACAATACTTGTAAGTACCTGTCACCAGGAATAAAAAACACTATCACCACTGATTTATTTTTTATTCTAAGTCTGCAAATGACAGTTCAATAGGAAAATTCTTTTATTAAACAATTAACCACAACAAAATAATTCCTGAATTTGTTGGTCACATCCACAGTGGCTGTCACCAGCAGGTTAACTAAAATAATAAAAATATAACAGTGACATTTATACAAAACGAAAATTAATTACACATTAATTGATGCTCTTATTTTATCTAAAGCAGTAAGATATGCAAATATAATTGGTTTCCTTGTTTCTGGAAAATTGACAAAATCTTTAGACATAGGTTCATTATCGAGTAAACAATGGTCATTGATACTGAGAGGTCTACAGACTAAATAATGCTCCAGGACGGTATTTTGAAGTACTTTTCCCTCTAGAGGGCAGTGACCTTTAAAAATCTTTTTGTTATGAAAGTGAAACCTTGCAAAACAGATTTTCTGCTTAAATGAAGCACAAGAACACTGTTTTTAGCTTCATAACTCTGTTCATCCAAATTTATGAGGTTTCAAAGATCTGCAAATACATTTCCTGAACTTAGAAAAACACACTGATTTGGCTTAAAATTCTACTCAAATAAAAGGAACTGAATTTTCAGAACTAAAACTAGAGAAAAAGAAATTGATAACTGAAAATTAACGCAAAATGTTGTTTTGGCAAAAAATTTCAATTGGTCAAGTAGTAATTGCCTACCTGTCAATTGGGCAAATTTCTAAGACTTAGAAATCAGAAGTGGGCTAAAAGGGAAGCTTGGCAATACCTTCCCAGAGCATATTTATGGCCAAGGATTTATAACTGTAACATTTTTATAGCCTAACCCCTTTCCAAGATAGCAAAAAGTAGCTAAACTAAAATTTTTCCTTCACTTTTATTTAGCAAAGATTTTTGAAGATCATCAAAAGTCAGTAGGCTAACATCAAGAGGGAGATGGAGCAGAGGTAGGTTCCACCCAATACCTTCCAAGGGCAAACTTAAGTCTGTAGATTAATCCCTGAAAATTTCCTTTCCCTAACATAGCCCCTTTCCAAGAAAGCAAAAAGTAGCTAAACGAAAATTTTACCAACTTTTTTTTTATCTGGGGGCACCTTTCCCCTTCTTTTCATTATTTACACCTTTGAAAAGTTAATAACATCCTTCAAACATGACCACACACTAACTCTATCATACAATAGCACTTAAAGAAAGTCAACTAAAGTAGACTAGTAGGAGTTCAAGGAGTGACCACATAGAAAAAAGTACATAAAGTTGATTGTAGTTCAACTAAGGTTAACTAAAAGTTCAAGGTCCAACTGCATATTAACATCATGTAGATAAAAATCATAAGCTTTCTGGCTTACCTGTAGTTTGGAAGAGGAATTGGCCCTCTTCATTTGTTCCAATGTATTTTTCTAAAATTATATCCATTTGACAATACTTCAATCTGTTTCAAAATTACGCCAGGAAAGTGGTTTCCAACTTCACTTTCCACGATTCGTCTGGAATCGCTTTCCGAAACAGCAGAAAGTGTTTCCAGTCGGTCTTTGTGACTCCCGAAGAGTTATTCCTACCCGTCTTCATCCGTGAAAACACATGGAAAGTGATTCCAGTTCCAGATCGATTTTTCATGTCTTGAAAACCGCCCTCAGAATTGCTCAACAGCTCTTTGCTATTGATAGTAACTATCCTCAAAGAACTCATACTGATATAAAAGCAATGCTGGGGTACCTGAAAGATAGGTATAACACTCTTAGACCCATACAGGACCACGGGGAAGAGAGGAAATGGTTGTATGGATATTTTATGATGCAGTCCATAATATACTTGGTTAGCTAATGAAAGTTCTGGTAAAATATAGAATAAAAGTGTCGCATGAGATTACTTTTTACTTTACTTTTATTTTGAAAGTTGTTTTAGACTTATAGTTCAACAAAAACTTCAGGGTACACCTAGTAGGCTAAAGTGTATTGTAGCCTAGTTCCTATTTTAAATCTTTAACTACAGACTAGTAGTTTCAACAGGCTGATTCATTAGTATAGAAGCAAACAAGTTTGTAAGAAATAGGGTCCAATTTTTGTTGAAATATAAGTTTATACTATAAAAATATTGTATAAATAGCCTACGACAAAGATATAATATAGAGAAAAAAAGAAAAGAAATGCACCTTTCAAAATTCCATTTAATTCTCATTTAAGTATACCAACTGCTGCTGTTATGATTGTACCCATCCCTACTTCTTAATAGGGCCATATATGCCTATAGCAATAGGCTACATATAAGCTGGATACATATTGCTGATTTTGCTCTTTATTTTAATTTACTTTATTTAGTATTTTAAACAGTACTTATGGGTTATATAATACTCAATTGAAAAGTGAAGTTTTGTGATTGCTAATGAAATAAAACAAAATATGATGAAAATACAGTACCTTAGTAACAAAATTATGGAAAATTCAACAAAGAATGATGGAAGGGGGGGGGCACTCAGGGCATATTATATTAAATACGTAAATTAAACTAACCTAATCAGAATATAAACTAAATATTTAATTATAATATGGCCATAATGTAGTTTCCCACCAAGCCAAAGCGAATTGTCTGTTATAAACAGCATGAAAACCAGGTATTGTCTCATGTTTACAGTACTAGTTCTCAAGTGTGTATTATATAACACATAAGTGCCTAATAAACTAACTTGAAAGAGAAATACCTTAAAAAGATAAAGGTGAAATCTGTTAACTTTGCAAATGACTCAAATTTTATGGTATATTTTTACTTCTTACCTGATTTGTGGCTTATTATATACCTTACTAAAAATACTACCTATGCTAAACCACTTTATTACCCTCCAACTAGTTCAACTATTGAATTACATACTTGCATTTTTCATAATATTCCAGATATTAATTTATTGAGAAGGGGCTTTTCTATTTTTGCTACTTACTATGCCAGCATGTTATAAATTTATGATGCAGCAGCTCCTTAATGAGCTGTTTTACAGTGGAAAAAAATAAGGAATCTACAGGTTGTTTTGTATCCATAGTAACTGATAAAACCAAAATCTGATACCATCAAATGAATTTACAGCTGATTAAGTTTATAAGAACAAGGTACCTATCAAATAGCCTAAGTAACATAGGGAAATTTGGGAAGTCTATGCACAAAGGTGATAAAGCATAAGCAAGGAAAAAAGCACAACCATATATTGCAATTACTGAAGTTCTGTAGAGATTTAAAGATCTACTTTAAGAGTACCCTTTTTAGCCTGGTCCTTTTTTAGGAACTGAGATCATTAGTTATGAAAAATCAAAGAAACTAATTTTTGGTAATTAATCTATTATACAATATGAAAACCTTCAGTTGTATTCACATCACATGATCTGCTCTCATTCTGAGATCAAAGAAATAATTCTGGTTCTTTTGGTTTCTTCTTCTTCTACAGGGGTGTAATTTGCTACGGGCCAGGGGAGGCCTGCCCCCTCCAGACCCAAGTCCCCCCAAACCTCAGTTTGCACCCAAGCGGAAATTTTGTTTCGGCAAATAATCTTGTCAAAGCTAAGCTAAGCCTGCATAATTCAAGTATTCAGAGAAACCAGTCAATTTTTTTATATATCCAGACCTTTATGGTAATATATTGATGATTTTTTACTTTTCACTGTCATTTTCACTTGATTCGGGAGAATCGGCTCCATCTTTGCCCCTCCCCCCCCCAGGATTTCGATGGAATTACGCCACTACTTCTGTTGGTTTATTTATAGCATAAAAAAGAAGCTTGAATAACTTGGGATCCAGGAAGAGTATCAAGCCATATGAAATAGATCTATAGATTCTAGAGTAGGAACATTCTACTGTAGTCCTGAAAACAGATGAATTCTAACAGACCAAATACTTCTGCTTCTTCTACAGAATTTTTGCAAAAGTGTATTAAAATTTACTTACACTCATGTTGTTGTTTATATAAAAATAATCATTCTTTTCTCATATGATCAATTAATTATTTTTATTAATGCATTGCTTATTGAAATATCTTCCTCGGGATCAAAACCTTCTTATAATGAAGCATTGGCAACCGCTTTGGAGACTGATCTATCACAGCCAAGCACCTCTTACTCTCATGAAGTTTCTTTGAGTATGTTATTTCTTGCTATTTTATTTTTAAAGGTCGGAAGATCCAAAGCAATATTTTACCCTGAAAATGATCAAAATTAGAATTTTTGAATTGACTAATATTTTCTAATAAATAAATAAAAAGATTTAATAAGAAAACTATATAGTAAACAAAAAAATTATCCATTTCAATGCCAACCATTTATCTTGAATTTTTTATTTATTAAGGTTTCCTTGAAGTGGTTGAAAGTCTCTCTGGGAAAGCAATTGAATTAGATAAACGAAATGTTCAAAGATGAGTCTACAGCCCCAAACATTTAAGGAAAAGTAGATTACAAATAGTCAGCCATATTGTTTCCTCCCCCCTGACCCTTGATAATTTTTAAACTTAGCCAAAAGACCCGTTAAAAATATGTTCTACAACCCAATCAATGTCTGGGAAAATCCATCTAATTTAAAAACCTGCTTATTGCTTGCTTATAAGATTCAAATTTGTGATAGAATGTATTATTACCAGTTCCCACTACATCAACAAAGTATATAAGCCCGAAAGATTGACTAATAGCTGAAGATCTTCAATCCAGAAAATATTCTAGCATAAAGATTAATTCAAGCATCTTTTGAAAGGTAAATAGCTTTGCACAAGGAAGCCCAAATCTGCGAACAAGTTTGCTTCAAGTAATGTAGTGGTCCTACTTTTGCCTTGTTGCAAGCTTAAATCAGGACTTGAAACAAGTCAATATCAAGGCAGATTATTCATTCCACCTTGTTCCATGCCTGGAATTTAAAAAACTTGCTTGAAAAAAGTAAATGACAAGGCTAATTGGTTCAAGTTGATTTAAAGTCCGCAATCAAAATAGTTAAGAAGATTATAGACAAGTAGTTCATAACTTAAAAAAGATGTATTCTCAAAAGCCTCATTCACTTTGTTCAACAACAACCCACGATACAAAAACATTTGTTTATCTGCAGATAAACCTCAACTGAATCATTAAGTGTAAATTGTAAATAAAGCTAAGAAGTATTTACAAAATTCAAATTCTACACGTTATTTTGATTCCAGTTAATTTGTTCAGGCATAAAGGAATAATCATAAACTGTTAATTTTTATGATTATATACAGTGATTTTTATAGGCTTTGCAACTAAACTTTTGTTCACTTAGAGGCAAAAAACAAAAAAATCAAGCATAGTTGCCCAAAACACAGATATTGGTGTTAATATAATTTTTAATCAGTTTCAAAATATCTGCTAGTGCCTCATTATTGCAGTATATGTTAAGTTACATACAGCACTTGTTGTGTATAGCTTTTTACGTCAACTACATGTTTTCACAGCCTCAATGTTTCTCAATAAACAGTATTTCTTGACCTTATCCTATATTATCATGATTTATGGTTGTTATACAGATAGAATCAAGAACTATTGAACAAATTTAGACATCAAATATGCATTAAATCATTGAAGGAAATACTTTAGAAACTGTTTAGTAGAGTACTTTACAAATATCTGCAGACATGTCTGGTAGAAATGACCCAAAAGATTGTCTTTTCTTATATAAACTAGAACAGTGGAAAATTAAAAAAAAAGTAAATTTCTTTTTTTTTACATACACAAGACATGCAACTCCAATATTTAAGTCACTAAAGCTTTCCCTCAAAATTCAAGATTATCTATAAGTATTGTCAAAAATACATAATTTCTGTACATAATGTTCAGCATTAATAAATTTTTTCTCTTTATCACAATCAATATTTTTATTCATTCATATTAACTTTATTCCCATGTACACCATCTGTTTTTGCTAATTCAGAAGGCTTAGAAGATCCCCAAGAGTTGGGGGCCAAACCAAAGTTTGAACCTAGGACATATGTAGAAGACACTTAAGGAACCTGAAAAGAAGGTTGCATTCCAAAGCCAAGCATTTACTGGCTTGAAACCTTCTATACTGTAGAAAAAAGTCTCATTTTAATCATGGGCATTTGGATGTCTTGTTAGGAATATTTAGCAGTGAAATTTAAGTACAAAAAATACAAAAAAATTGACTCACAAAGAGCCATTGAGATAAAACTTTTAAGATCAACACAAAAGCTTGGGTAATGTTCAAGTTCAGATTCACATTGCTCAATTTTCCTTATGAACTTGATTCATAACAGTTTCACAAGGGAATGTTCTAGCTTTCCATTGCGGGACAATCTCCAGATTCAGCATCTCAGCATTTCTGTTAGACTGCACTCGTTTGTGAACCGTTCCATAATTTCCTTGGCTCTTACTAATCCATGCATCTTTCTGCTTGAACACCATAATCTTCCTTCTTTAAGAAGCCTGGATTTAATTGGATTGAATTGGTCTGCAGTCCACGTCTTTCTCAAAAATTTTAAAGCTATAATTTCTCTCCTAACAGCAAGATTGACAAGTCTACTTTCTGATAAAAGAAATGACCTTGGGGTGGTTTTTCTTGCAGAAAAAGCTATTCTTATCGCACTGTATTGAATTGTCTCTAATTCTTACAGCAATGACTTACTGCCTGTGCTGTATATCAGGCTACCATATTCCATCTTAGGTCTTATGTATTTTAGATAAAATTCTACCATGAATTGTGGCTTTGGACCAAAACTAGCACCAGAAAGCATCTTCACAATATTTATCCGTCTTCTGCATGCTGTCTTCAAAGTTTTTATATGGGGTTTGAAATTTAGGTTTTTATCAAAAGTCACACCAAGCCACTTAAATTCATTTACAAATTCTATTTGCACGCGGCTCAGCATTAACTTGGTAGTGAAAATTCCTTTTCCTAGTTATTATTATTGCTTTGGTTTTCTGAGTTGAAAATTTAACACAGTTTCCTCCTGCCCATATTTCCAACCAGTTAAGTGTTTCTTGAATAGTCTTTTATCCTTCTTCTATGCTATTGGTGATAGCCCACAGACCGTTATCATCAGCAAATATACCAGTTCTTTCACCACCATTGTCCAACGGGATGTCAAACTCACTAACATTATAATAATCAGGCCCCAAAGCCGAGCCTTGAGGGACCCCTCTACGCCTCAATATTCTCCTCGCTTATGTTACTTTTCCTATCTTTACATTTACTTCTCTTTTTGTTATAAAATCATGTGAAAACCAAGTAAACGTCCTTTAATCTTCGCTTCTATCGCCCCTTCCAATATACGTCTGTGAACAATGTTGTCAAATGCCATTTTCACATCAAGGAATACTGCTATTAAAAACTTCGAATTTTCCAAAGCAGACACTGCGTCATTTATAAACATTGTCAAAACTTCTGTGGTAGATCTTTGTTTTCGAAAGTCGCACTGAATATCCTTTACTAGCTTTGCTTTCACTAACGCCCAATTTAGTCTGACTTTCACTAATCTCTCGTAGACTTTACCTAATACCGGAAGAAGAATTATCATTCTGTAGTTTTCCAATGTTGATGAATCTTTTCCTTGTTTTGGGATCATAGTGATTATTCCATCTTTCCATATTTTCGGGAAACATCCTTTGTCCCAAACAATATTCATGATGTCTAATAATACATTTATCCATCTCTCATCCAACTGTTTGACATATTGAGGATAAATTCCATCGTTTCCTGGTGCTGTTTGTGGCAGTTTTCCAAGCACTCTTTTCAATTCACCAAATGAAAATGATTTTTTGTATTCTTCTTCATTACCTTTCTCACTTAGTCTCTTTGCTTTAGCAATTATTTGTGCTTCCTGGTTACTTAATTCATCTTGATTGCCTATCACAGACTCCACATATTCTGCTGCTCTATCCGCCTTCTCTTGATCTTCAGTAACTATCACGCCATCTACAATCAAAGGACTGTTCTCAATGTTTTCCTTTTTCCCATTAATTAAATTTTTCACCATACGGTAAACTCGATTTGCAGGTTCTCTGAAATCCAATCTTTCTAAAATTCTTCAAGAGATGTTTTCTTTGCTTCAATGATTTTCTTTCTAAATATGGCATATCTTCTTTGACACAACATGCAGTTTTCAAAATATGGGAATTGATTATGAATTTTCCTTGCTTTAACTAACTCTCTTTTTACCACAGTACAGTCTTCATTCCACCATAGACTAAATTTATGTCCTTTTTGTCTTCCTCCTGTCTTAGGGATCACCTGTACTGCAACTTCTCTCAGTTCGTTTTGGAATGTCTCAATTTTAGCTTCAAAGTCTTCCTGACAATTCACTTTACTTCTAATGTCTATGTCTTTCAATTTTTTTTTAAATAAATCCCAATTTGCTTTCTTCAGATTCAGCTTTCCATCTGTTTCGTTTTGAATTCTTTCAACATTGTGGGAGTAGAGCTCTGTGATTATTGGGTATTCATCACTATACAAACATGACACTTTGTCACTCTTTATTTCTACCTTTGAAGCTAAGCTCGCTGATCCCATAACGAGATCTATTGTTACTGTTCTTCCTGTCCTTCCATTAAGTCTCGTTGGCAAGTCTTTGGGAGTGAAAAGAGAAATTTCACCATTCTCTAGCAGAAAGTCTGCTACAGTTTTTCCATTTCTATTTTCTAGTCCACAAGTGCACCATGCTCTATGATAAGCATTAAAATCTCCCATTATCATCACTTTCTCTCCTTTAGGTACTAAGTCCAGTGTTTTTGTAACTTTTCAGGCGTTGTCAAAGAATTTCCATCTGGAATATAGACATTAAATAAATTCACTTTCAATGATGGTGACAGATATAACTTACATCCGATCACATCCATCTCACAAAGATCATCAAGATTAAAATAGATAGGAGTGTAATTGAGTGGCTTCTTGATTCTAATTATGACTCCTTCACCATCTTTATCCAATCTGTCCGTTCTAGCTACTTTTTAATTCCGAAACATAGGATTCATATATGGTTTTAAGAAAGTTTCTTGAATACAGAAAATATTGGCATCAACACTGGTACAATAGTCCAGCAGAAGATCTTTGTTCACTTTAACCATAGATCGAGCATTCCATGAAATAATTTTCAGCCTTTGTCTCAAAGTCATTTGTTTTTGCACTGTTCAATTACTGAACTACAATCCAGCTCTGCAATTCCTAGGTTTTCGATAAACTTACATAATTTCTCTACCCTCTCTTTTAACGGTAAGTTTTCCATATCCAATAATTCTGGTGATAGCAAAAGTCCAATAACAATTTTGTTTGCAGTATTGTTTATAACTTGTTTAACTTCAAGTTGGGGCACATTGTGTGTTCTCACTGAATGTTCTTTGTAAATATTATTATTGACAACTTCAGCATATGATCTGTATACAGTTTATGCTCTCCTGTAGCTCATCTGATATTTCTCTGCCACTTTCAACACTTCCAGATTCCTTCTTCTAACACTACATAATGATGAGGTACAAGGATGGTTTCCTTTGCAATTTACACACCTGAAACAATCTGCTTTCTTCTGTTGTTCTAAGTTGTTCAATGGGCAAACAGCTGACTGATGTTTACCAGCACATCTTAGACATAGATCTTCTTTGGCCATGCAATTGTTCTTGACATGTCCATATCTTTGACATCTGTGGTACTGTATTATTGGTCTATTATATTCTTGCACAATTCTTTTCCTACCACACATCCAAACTGCAGGTGGCAGGAAGTTACTTTCAAAAGTTAATAAAGTTGCAAGGCTGTCCTCTAGTTTCCTTGATTCCCGATTGAACCGCTATTGTCTTTTTGCACTTATGACTGAAACTTGACTGTCAATACGGTCAATTACTTCATGTTCTGACAGTTCCAAGGGGATACCTTTGATTATTCCTCTCACAGTACTGCTTCTTTTCTGAATGTCCACATTTAATTTTCCAATCACCTTTATACTCTTCATTTTTTCACATGCTTCTTCTGTTTTAACAAATATGATGATTTTCTTTCTTTCGTTAAAAGTTTCAAATTCAAATCGATCACCTTTCAGTATTTCTTTCAGGTATTTTCCAAGGCTGAAGTCTTCTAGAAGTTTCTTGGATGTATCTACTTCATTAAGTTCCACTACCATTCCAAATCTGTAGCGATCTTCTTCTGGGACTTCAAACTCCCGATTTACTATGAACTTCTCGTTTTGGGGCATCTTCTTGCTGGCATCAGCATGTGAGTATGTCATTGACTCCATTCTTTGGTTCATCTCGTCAGCTTTCTCAAACTGCGGTTGTGAACTGACAGGTTCAGATGCTCTTCTTTTCACTGCTGTCTATTTTGAGCTACTGGCAATACCTTCTGCTTCACAAGGGCTTATGCAGTTCTCTAAATCCACATTCAGATCACAAGGTTAAGATGGAAATTCATGGTCATATAAAGGGGTATATCGGTTTTGAGTAGCAATCATTGGCACTTAAGGTGATGAACTAGGGATACACAGATTTGGATGATGTAAGTTTACTGGAGGGCTGCTTGGTGCCTGAATTGGTACAAAAACTTGTCCATATTGATTGACCATATGGATACCCTGTGCAGCTTGCATCATGTAAGCATTATTCAGCAATGGAGGTGGAGCCCCTGGCTCTGTTCCTCTAGATTCTGATTTATCTCCACACCACTTTAAAAGTCTCTGTAAAACTCAACTAAAATATCCAATTTAACGTCCAATTACCACCAAAATTCGAGCGAGCTGAAAAATAAACTAAAACTGGGTTTTTCAAGTTCAGGATTCTGAAAATTCCAGAATTTTCTAAAATATTTGCATATAGAATTGAATTCTGTATGGAATGGTATGTTTATTTCTTTTCTATCTTATTATAGTCCTATATTCTAAATTTATCCATTTTAGGTCCCCCTCTCCCTGAAATAGCCTTGAATGAAAGTAAACTTAGAAATTTTTTTATCTCCTGATACCTTTATAAAGGACTATAATTGTTCTGCCAAATTTCTGCCAAAGAAATTTGCATTCTTGATAGTCTTGATACTGTACCTAAATGCCAATATTAGTGGTGTTTCACTTACCCACATACTTTATCCTTTGGCTATGGCAGCTGTATATATGGTATTTTAATCCCTGACCTGTTGGACTTTGGCCTGTGAATCCCTAAGCAAAACAGCTTGTAAGCACGTAAGCAGTTTAAAGGCCAGCAGGAAAAGTCCTCAGGAACAGCTTTGGCTAACCTTTGGATTTAGTCTTTCCGCCTATTGTATGCTGTAGTAAGACCACATATAAGACCCAAGGCCAAAGTGGTAAGGATGCAGACTAGCTACCCATGTACTGTAGGGTGCACAGGTACTGCCCAGAAGCAGGATTCAGTGAGAAGTGATTTTTTTTATATTATGCTTCTACTGGACAGAATCGGTGCGACTTTCCAGCTTAACTGGCTTAATAATACGGAGTAAAAAATTGGTTTTGGCCTGCATCTTTGCAGGCCAAAGTAAAAAGTTTGTGAAAATACCCAATAAGTAAACCTGGCACCCAAAGGGGTGCTTAAAGATTTTCGAAACTCCCAATTAAACTGTTAGTTTAGATACTTCTTTACCACAGGATCATCAAAGTAGGACTTATATTTTTCTTGGTAGGCTACCTACAGAATACATAAGATTGATTTTATAATTTGAATTCTTCCAAATTTGATAATTTAAATTTTTTAGTAGTATCTGTGCCTTTTTAACCACTGAACACTCCACAAAGAACAAAAAGTAATTCATTTGCTTTTTAACTTAATAAGTTTAGAAATGTTATGTGTCACAATTTTAGTCTTGACAAAGCTAACCCAAATTTTTACTGAATTGATGCCAAAGATGGATCAAGCTTGATACCCAGAATCCAGAAAGTTTGACTCTCTTCCTTGAAATGAATAAAGAAAATTTCTTTATAGAATAGTTCTTTAGGTTAATATTTTTTATTTTAGCAGCTTCAGTTTGAAATAAATGAAATAGATTCAGAAAATGGGGCATTGTAAAGGTCAATGAACAAATAGATCATTACTTTAGCATTGTCAATTTTTTTTCATCCTTGTGAATGAGATCTTTTAAATGTTTTACTCTAGCTCACTTACCTTTTAGCTAACCTCCTCACTTATCAAATTCGTTTACTTGAACAAGAAGCCTCCAAAGCTAGTTTCTTCTACTTCTGACCTCTTTTTCTAGGCAAGCCTATACCACAAGACTTGGCTGTTTTGTTGTATTATTTTGTAGTATTCTAGATTTTTTGATAGCCTACTCTGTGTCTGATTGTTCTAATCTTCTTTTTTCTACCTTTCATTGCAACCATATAAATTTCTTTTCAGTTTTGTAACTTTTTTATCTATTCCTTTATCTTTCCCATATGCTTCAAACATAATCTTCTTGAAACAACTGTTTTTTTGTTTTTTTTTAATAATTAACAATCCCTTCTCCATTATGGTACTAAACTAGAGGATTAAGAGACATTCCAATAATTTGAGTTTTAAGTTTTTTGAGTCTTTTGATTAGACCAAATTAGTGACTGAGGATTAAACCCAGAATTTTTATAGGTCCTGATCACTATAAAAGAAGCCAGTTGAGTGAGGCAAGTCAATCAGAGGGAACTGAAGCATTTGAACAAGGTATGCTACTGGTTTGTTTTATGCTAACTAAATATATAAAACTGAACTGATTTGGTACTCTTCCATTTTACCAAGTATTTACATCGTTTACCCCCTTGTCACAAGAAAACCAGATCTTGAATCTAAAGTCTATTCTTTCTAATCTGCTTAATTGATAGCTACACATAAGTACAAAACTGAGGAGAATGGGCATAGGTGGCATCCAGTTATGCCATAGTAATTTTCTTTTCTGTCTCTCTCTTGCATTAAAGTTTTTTTTCTCATTTCATTGCCACTAGATTATCAAGTTTAAGTTCAAGATTTTTTCAAGTTCAATATGGGTTTTAATTCAAAAAAATATATAAAAATACACTTAACTCAGTTCCTTGTGCATTGATGCACGTTTTGGCCCGTAATAATTGCACACTCTAAATACAGCGTGGCCTCCTGTCCTCTTCAATTTCCAGCCCGAACCGCCATCAAATAAAAATAAATTTAACACAACTTCTCCTCCGCTCACACCCCTTGAAGTATCAAACTAAAATATGATAATTAATAATAATCGAAATCGAATAATCGAAAAATTCTAAACATAATAATAATAAAATAAATCAAGTAAATAAATGTTTAATCTTTTAGATATTTTTTCACATTCTTTTTAAAGGAGTTGAGAGACATATATGACTTCAACTCTTGTGGAAGTGCATTCCACTCTCTAGCACAGGCAATTCTAGGAGAAAATTCCGACCTAGCTGTCGGTGTCGGGGGTATATAAATGTCTGATGAAGATCGTGTATTTAAACTATGGATTTGTGATGCTAGTGTGAATGCTCAGCAGCTCAGCAGCTCGCCGGGGTATCGCAGCAATGTACTACCATAAGCGACGCTATTTCCCAGGGCTCACCCACTCCCCGTTCAGCAGCGAATCCGCCATCAAAGCCACTTTACTCGGTGGTTGTGAAAGCAAACGATATGCCGCCTGAGTTAACGTCCCCACAATCCCGGAAAGACTTCATTGCAAAGGTTTGCCCTAGCGACGTAAGCTCCGATTCTCTTACTCTGAAACGTAGCAACGATGAATGGAAGATTCTTGTCCAGTCTCGAGATGCCGCTACCCAACTTGCAGAAGCAATGAAAAGGAAGAACATAACCACTAAAGTCAAAGTTCCCCAGTTTGTCGGTATCATGAAAAGAGTACCCTCATCAGTTAGCGAGAGTGAACTCTGTCAAATTGCTGGTTGCGACAAAGTGGCGCAATGCGGATCTACGAGAGCGTTCAAGTTATTCTATGCAAGTCGACAAACACTTGAAAACGCTATCGCGAACCCGCTGAAGATTTGTCTAGAACTGTTCAAGATTGAAGAGTTCCGCTTTCTACCGAGGAGGTGTTTCAAGTGCCATGCTGTTGGTCATTTAGCAGCTGACTGTTCACAACCAGAAAGGTGTTCGCGCTGCGGTGGCGATGGTCACAGCTCTAGTAAGGACAACCCATGTAGTAATCCGCAAAAATGCCTAAACTGCGGCTCTAGTAGACACTCTTGCTACCATGCTGCTTGTCCCTTTAACAAAGCCCAGCCTAACACTAGCACGTAAATGGAAAATCGAATATTCTGCTGGAATATGAACGGTAAAGTGTTGGACAGAATCCCCCTTCTAACTGACCTTTCTAAAGAATATAACTGTATTTGCATACAGGAACACTTTCTGACCGATGATAGTGTAAACCTTCTAAAGTTTTCCTCGGATATGCATTACCTCGTTCAACCTGCGCGAAGATCTGGGACTCGGGGTCGTCCCTCTGGTGGCCTAGCCATAATCACGCGCTCTAACTCGGGGCCCCCCGTGTGTGTCGAGCAGAATGAATGGTTCCAAGCTGCCAAAATGCATGGCGTGTTTTTCGTAAATGTTTATTTACCAACCAATTACAATGACATCGCTTCAGAAAAGAAGTTTGCAAAAGCATGCCAGAAGCTCGGAAAGTGCCTCCTCAGTTTAGTCCAGAAATCATGCCCTGTTATAATTCTTGGTGACTTTAACTGCAATCTCGACGATCATTCCTGCCCTCGGGCTGTACTATTGCTGAACGTCTTACCAAGCGGATTTAAAGTTGCTAAGAAGGATAAGTGCTATTCCTATATCAGTACCGCAAAAACCGTCTCAAATCTTGATCATGTAGTAACTTACAAACTGGACCTAGAGTCAGTCTCGGTTGGATCTGACGGTGCCTATTCGGATCATTTACCTCTCTCTTTTGCAATACCAGCCGTCAGTCCCCAGTGTGCTCCAAAAACCAAGCCTGAGCCAGCACGTGATTGGAAAAAAGTAGTCCGTGAGCAGTTCCAGCTCAATTGTGAACAAATTTTGAAGAAAATTAAAGTGCCTTTCCACCTCCTACAGTGGGATTGTGGCCTAACGGAAAGCGAGATACGCCTGCAACTGAACATGTATTTCTACGAAATTTGCCACTCCTTGAGAGTAGCTGAAAGGGTTGCTGTCCCATTACGTAGCGTCCGACGTGGGTCGCGAGTGAAAGGATGGGCCTCTAACAGTGAGCTTGTGAAGGCAAGAGCAGCTGCCAAGTTCTGGCTGGGGGTTTGGCACGAGTGCGACCGGCCAAGAAGCGGGGTAGTCAATGAATTGCGGGTTTATACAAAACGGCGGTTCGCGAAAGAGCTACGAAAACATCGTAGTAGCCTCAAACGGGAAACAGTTTCAAAAATCATTGAAAACCCTAATTTGGTCTGGAAGATCCGTGCCAGGCCTGTAGAAAGTACGGGACAAAATGCTAGTGATATAGATGAGGAAATATGGGTAGATTATTTTGCTGCTGAATTCTCCCCACCAGATGAAGTGAAAAATAAAAAGTTTAGCGAAGAGCTCGATCAGCTTATGACGAAAGAGCATAATTACCTCGTGATTTCTAGTGCGAAAATAACCCACCTTTGTCAAAAATTAAAGAAGAAATTATCCGCCGGTGCCGACCAAATCTGTGCTCTACACCTACTGAATGGTGGTCCAGTTCTATCGGAGCATTTAGCAATAGCTTACCAAATTATACTAACACATGGTATTGTACCGGACATTTTCTGTTTAGGTGTGATCACTCCAGTTTTGAAAAAGGGTAAACCTGCTCATGAACCATCGTCATACAGACCCATTACTGTATCATCTGTGTTTTGCAAGCTATTTGAAAAGCTCATAATTTCGGACATTAAAGCTAGTTGTAAAGTGCCTCCCCACCAGTTTGGATTCCAAGCTGGCTTAGGATGTGCCCATGCCTTGCATGTAGTTGCAAATGTTCTACTGGATGCCCACATTTCGAAAGAAAGCCTAGCTATAGGTGAATATGATGTACGGCGGGCTTTTGATTCGGGTATCCATTCTCAGAATATGGTTGAGCTGAGAAAGTCCGGAGTTGACCGTGCTATTGTCAAACCCTTGAACGACATGTATAGTAGGCTCAAGGTACGTATTAAACTGTCAGGTAAATTAAGTCGTAGGTTTGCTGTGGTGAAGAAAGGTATAAAACAGGGAGCCGTATCATCACCTGATCTGTTCAACAACAGCATATCGACGGCCCAGTCAAAAGTGGCCCCTTGCTGTATTTTTAAAGGCATTGACGTGTCCCTAGTTGGGTTTGCAGATGACCTTCTAAACTTTTCAAGAATTTTGTCTTCTTTGGAATCTAACTTTAAAATTTTGGAGATGGAGTATGATGAAATTGGGTTGAGTTTTAATGTGACAAAATGTGAAGTACTGTTATTTAACTGAAATGCCTCTCAACCCGAAATCCAACTAGGGTCACAGGTGGTCATGCCCTCTAAGTCAATTGTATACCTGGGTCTGCCGATCGGTGAAACTCTTCAGCATACACGAGCACTGCTTGTAAAGCACATCGAGAAGAAGATCAGGTCAGCTTATGGAGCTTCGGTTTCCTCCAAGCGTAATCTAAATAGGTCGCTGCGTGCACAAATATTTGTTGCTGTTGCCTTACCCCATGTTCTTTACGTTTCGCCGTTCTGGAAGTTACTTACAAATTCGAATAAAGTAACTATAAGAAGAATATTCTTCAGGTACCTCAAGTTCCTACTTGAGATGCCATTAAGAACAAGTAATTCTTACCTAACGAGGCGGTATTCAGTACCTGACCCATTTACTGCGGTGGAAGCGTGTCTTGAAAAGTACCGTGATAGAGTAGAAGCGAGTAACCACCAGTGGACCGCCATTCTTACATAGTTGTATTATAGTTCCTTCGTGATTATTTTCATTTCAAGAAGTTTCGTTGTGTTTTGTATGTGCGTTTTCTTCTCTTTTGTTTTTTATCCGTCTTTTGTTCAATTGTGACGGGTTTTTCCAATATATTTATTTATTTATTTATTATTTTATAAGCCTTTAAATGTTGATGGGAGTGTTCCTGAAAATATTTAAAACAAAAAACGGTTCAAGATAGTCTGTAAAGTGATGCCATTGATAGTCTGTTCGGTGCTGGGCCTAAAATTTGAAGTGCTTTATTGTGAACTGAGCTTAGTCTCTGTAAATGTGTCTTGAAATTAGATTGCCAAACTGTAGAACAATATTGAATGTGAGGCTTGATAACTGCATTGTAAATCAGGATCAGTATTTTTTTAGGGAAATGGTGACTGAGTTTTCTCAAGATTCCAAGGTTCCTTGAAAGCTTCGTCTCGACACTTGCTATGTGGTGTCTGAACGAGAGGTTTTCGTCGATTAAAATCCCTAGGTAACGAACGTGTCCTTTTTCTGGTCTCTTGATAAGTCCACAAGAGATTTCAATACCAATCACATCAGGAGCCAGCGAATCTATACGTGAAAAAAATAAAATACTCGATTTGTCAATGTTGATAACTAGACGATTTGCGTCCATCCACAATTACGTTTTTTCAAGAATGTCTTGTAGCTTCGTTTTGAGAGACTTGAT
>JAQQPU010013427.1:956-24320 GCA_029168905.1 Artemia sp. Kazakhstan ARC1039 | reverse complement strand
TAACTAAATGCAAGATCATAAAAGACGAATTCTGTTGCTACGTGCTTGTTTCTATGCAGAAACTTGTGATTTCATCGCTAAAGCCTGAATTCTAAAAAAATTATTGTTTGAAAAACTAGGAAGGCAAAAATTAATTTATTTAATAAAAGAAAAATGAGATCACGGTTGCTTAAATGTTTCCTGAAATGTGAGGCTTGACTAATTCGTGTACGTGATTTAAAATTAATTAGTTAAAAAGTCAAAGGTATATAAAGTTGAACCACAGTATATTTTCACAGTTCAATTTGTAGTAACGATGAAGAAAGATACCATTTTGTGTTGCTGCTTGTATTTATAGTAAGTTCTATATAGCATTGCTTTTCTTCTTAACCTTTGTCGTTTTGATGAATATCACTTTACTTGGGGTGTCATATAAGGTTGATTACAATCACACTAGCAGAAACCCTCTTCACTGGTAGCACAAATATATTTTCATACTTTCAGAAAAAGATGAGCTACCAAGAAAAAAAGCTATAATCTTAAAGAGAATTAAACCAACAAATGTATTTTATCTAAACAACTCTTATCCCTTGGGATTAAGTTTTAACGCCATATTGATAAAGATATATTAACATTCTTGTTTTTTCTGATAATGTTTAAAATATATGCGTGATTATCAGTATGTTTTTCTGGTGATTTTGGTGTTTGTTCCCACTGGAATAATCGAACCAAGCTAGGATGAAGGCTCATTTGAAAGGCAGTTGAAATTTATAATGATCTGTAAAATGTTATGCATAAAATAAGATCTAAGTTACCAAGGATAATGCTCATAGGGGTCTAAAACCGAGATAACATTTTGCTAATTTTGGGGAAAATCAGTTGTTATTCATAATGATGGTCGCCTCAAGCCAGAGATTGAACTTATTCGAATGGACAAAATTCTAATACCTTTATAAAGGGCTTTCACTAAAATTGGGTCGTCCTTAGCTGGATCCACCCTCTTGGGATCTAAAATTGGGGCGACAGTTTTCCAGTTTTGGGATATAAAGCCATCAAAAGCCAAGATAATAGCTTACTACTTGTGGTGCCCAAGTATCTTTAGGAGTTTTTTCCTGCACTTTTCTTTGCTACCAGAGAGGCACTGTAGCCTCAATTTCTTTTCCTGTGACTTTGCATTTTGGCTTTTTATGGGGAAGGGAGCAAGTAAGTCAAAGAATATTTGCTCAGATTTTTTATCTCTATTTTGACTTCTGTTTCAACTTTTGAAACAGTTTTCAAAAGTAATAAGGGCGTTAGTACTCATTCAATGTTCGTACTATCCTATTATGTATATTAATTTATTAATTTTCATGACACTGAGATTGCCTACCGTCACATCCGTATCTCATATTTTAAGTACCTTCATATTTACTTGAGTCCCAAAATTTATAAGCTGTTGTCCAAGCTTTAAATCTAAGGCCATTCAACTTGTGTACCGTAGAAACGACATTAATTTTCCTTTTTTACCGAAACAACATAGATTTTTTCACTGCAAAGTGCCTATATCAGCATTGCCGAAACGGTACAATTTTACCATTTTTGATAAATTTAGAGGTCCTTATACAATGTGGAAGATTTCGAAATTTTTTGATACAATACAAGTTTCCCTGACTACAAGTTTTACTTGCTCCTTTCTTACTCGGATATATGTTCAAGTTTTAGTTTATCCGAATTTTTCTTCATGTTTTGGCCAATTTTTATCCTGGTGTTCAGATGGTGCAAATTAACCTCTTACGGTGCAATCTTATTCGGAAAACCGGTACATTTAGATTCAAAGCGTTGACAACACTGGTCTATATATGTCATTAAGGGCCGCGAAATCACAGCATCGTATCAAAAAGTCACACAAAATTATAAAATTTAAATTCTAAAATTTCCAAATGGTCTAAAACTTTAAGAAAACTAGTTAAATAAAATCCATGTTTTAAAGAGCGTGCTAACATACAGTGCATATTCGTTCTTAAACATAAATTAAATAAAAAAAAGGTTTTTTTAACTGAAAGTAAGGAACGACGTTAAAACTTACAACAAACAGAAATTATTCTGTATATGAAATGGGCTGTCCCCTCCTCAATGCCACGCTCTTTACGCTAAAGTTTTTCATTGTTAAAAAAACAATAGAGTTGTGAGAAAGCGCGCTGCCTATGATATAGAAGTTCCTTATAGCTTGTCGTTATAGATTGTAACCCACCTTTTCCCAGGCATGAGCTACATCTTGGTCTGATTTACTATCCTCTGCGGTCGAGAGGGTCTATTTATTTAGTCACCTGAACCACGGCATTTAAGCTGCTTGACGGGCCGAAGTTGATTTTTTTGTGGATTTTTGTTTATGAGACAGGTTTCTCTAGTAAGGTTAGAAACCATTAAATTTGTTAGATTTTTATCCTGCTACCCGGGTTATAAGAACTAACTAGTAGGGTATCTAATCTTTGTCTGGCATTCGTGGAGAGTATAGTTTGGGCCAAGAATTAAATTATTAGTGGAGGGGGGGAGGAAGTTAATTAGCCTGATCTTATAAATTAAGTTTTGAATTTTTGAGAATTTTAGAATGCATTTTTAAGTATTTTCTTCTAGAGGGGCAAGTCACTACGTTGGGACAAAGAAATTTTTTTATTTTATTTTATATAAATACGTAATCTTAAACATTTTGGGGAAAATGACACTAATTATCTTTCTCTAGGAATTACAATGATGTAATTCATGAATACAATTCTATATTTCGCTTGGTGGAGATGGTGCGCAAGCTATGCACCTTTTTAGCGCCATTTTTTTCACTTTGTAGGTGTCGTGGCTCCATGTCTTTCTAAAACATGGCGAGAAGATTTGAGATGTCAGGTGGATATAATGGGATTTGATTCAAATGGACAAAACGTGAGATATCTCCTTCCAGATCAAACACTTGCTGAATGCAATCCTGACGGCGTTAATCACTGCTGTTCTCAATTCGGATGGTGTGGATCTGGATTCGAGTTTTGCCAATGCAGTTCATGTATTGATTTTTGAAAAAAGAGTAAATATTTTTGGTATTTTATTTATCCATATTTAAAATTCCTCTCTAACTCTTTTTCCTGAAAACTTGGAATGCCTAATACACTCACTTTAAGTTTTCTTCAAATGAACACACGTAAGGCTTTGAATTACAGCATAAAAGAAGTTAAAAAATCAAAGTACAACAGAAAATACCGTCTTATCTAGTTTTGATGCAGTTTCTAAGTACACTTCATGCGATGTCCATAAATGTGAGCAGGCTTTACAAAGAAAATTAGAGGAAAATTCAGCTTGGTCGGATTACAAAACTTTGGAAATTGATACAATAATGACCCTTTTCCGTCTTTGCAACAAGTTCTCCTCGTATTTTAAATTCCGAAACAAATTTTTTCTTCAAATAATGGGCTTATCCATGGGCACTGTCTTGTCTCCTTATTTGGCAAATTTTTACATGGATTTCATAGAACAGTCTGCTTTGAATAGTTTCCACTTAAAACACTCTATCTGGTTTCGTTTTGTCGATGATATCTTTTCTGTTTGGGAACATGGACAAGACTCTCTAAGAGATTTTTTGGCACATTTGAACTCTTTTGATTCGAATCTCCAGTTCATAATGGAACTCGAAGATTCAGTTAAGCTGCCTTTCTTGGATGTTTTGATTATAAAAACTAATCCTAGTCTTGAATTCTCTATATATAGAAAGCCGACTCATAATGATCGATATCTAAATTTCTCTTCCCATCACCCTCCTTCTGTGAAAAGAGGGGTAATAATCTCTTTAGTCTACAGAGTTTTAAAAATTTGTTCCCGTAATCATATAAATTCTGAATTAAATCATGTCAAGGATATTCTTTTCTGCAATGGTTACCCAATGAAACTCATTGAAAATATAATAGATAGACGATTAAAAAAGATAAAAGAACAAAATAGGGATAATGATATGTTTAGGGATAATGGATAATGATAGATGGATAATGGATGATGGATGATGGATAATGGATAATGAACAAAATAGGGATAATGGATAATGATATGAATGTTTTATTTAAATAAAACGCATAAAAAATTGTTTGTGTTCATTTTTTTACGTTTTACGAGTCGGACAAACAAATCGAGGGGGAGAGCTTCAAACTTCCTAACCCTCCCTGGATACGGCCTTGGATCATCAACATATGTAGGCCTACGTATATATGGGACTTTTAATATTCATTGATAAATCAAAGAAGAAGATTTTGACAAAGAATTAGTTTGATTTAAAAAGTTTGAATCAAACTGAATGCAATTACATTGATTATGTTACTTTAATTTTAATTACTCTACTCTAAGTAATTAGCCGTTCTAGCGGAGTCAATAGCATCCTAGACTTAAAATCCTTCGTCCTTGAGGACATGGGTTCGAGTCCTGGTATTGGTGGTTGTTTGTTTTAGAACGGATGCTAGTGTTGTGACTCTATAAGCACAATCAGAGTCGACCCGGCTGTAAATCAGTATGTTGAGATATTTGGAGAAGGTAAACAGAAAAGGAAGGTAACTCATTAACGAATGCTACTGAAGTATTTTTTTTTATATATTTTTGTTTCAATTTATTGACACCATACAAAATGAGGTAGAAGAAGTAGAAAGTGTTTTACCCCGGGCTTGATTACAGCTGTTAGCGGCTAAATAGCCGGTAAGCAGCAGAACCAACTTCTTTGGCTATACACTCGTTGGAGCCTGGGCCTTTGCAAATATGTCTTGGCGTCATCTTCCTCCGCTCATTACGACCGGCAGGTCTGGCCTTTGGTTCTCGTACGTCTTTGCCTCCTCTACATCCTAAGTGGTATTGATTTGTTCTTTTTAATTTTGAGTGTAAGCATTTTTCCCCTATAAGGCGTTAGATTTCAAGGTTATTATATTCTTTTATTTTTCAGGTCTATTCACTGCCACATTCGTGATTTGAGTTATAGATGATGCTTATTAAACACAATCACCGGATATGACAGTATAGACTGCTTGGAATTTTAGTCTGCAATTCAAAGCCCCTGCAAGTCAATTTCAGTCTGGAATTTCAATCAAACAGGAATTACCAAAAAATATCAAGCCTAATGTCCGCTTCACAAGATCACAATCAGTATCATCTCCTTTTTTTGAGATCTTTTAGATTAAATCTGTTGTATGTATGAGTCTATGAAACTTTAATAACTATATAGGCGTCATTTTTTTAAGCATGAATATTGTACAAGTCCACCTAATTTGAAGGAGGCGGACGAACGAATGCCAAACAATACAATGCCCACTTTTTTCAGTAAATTCATTTGAATTTTTTCAGTAAAGCACAAACTATGTTCTTGCTTTTAGACAGTATACGGGTTCTGAACCCTACTCATATTAATTTCTGCTCGTTTTGAGTTTAAATGTTATTTATTAAATAAAAAAAAACAACTTCCTCACGCAATCTTCATTCAACTTGATTTCCTTGGCCATATGTTCCATTTGTTCATGCAAAAATGCCAGTGAATCCAAAAATTCACTTTGTTTGTCTTCCTCTTCCTCAAGGGTCTTTTTCGTTGATATCAATTCCTGTTCGCACTTAGTTCTCAGATCTTGCTGCGTAGCAGTTGCATGCTGCGCCTCTGGAAGTGCCTGACTTAAATCGGATACCTTCTCTTCTAGTGCCATTTTCTCCTTTAAAAGTCGTTGATGGCCTTCATCTGCTAAAGCCAAGTCTTCTTCAAGTTTCTTCAAACGTGTTTCACTTACTGATCTTGCTGCCAGCTCTTCACTTTGTTTGTCTTCCTCTTCCTCAAGGGTCTTTTTCGTTGATATCAATTCCTGTTTGCACTTAGTTCTCAGCTCTTGCTGCGTAGCAGTTGCATGCTGCGCCTCTGGAAGTGCCTGACTTAAATCGGATACCTTTTCTTCCAGTGCCATTTTTTCCTTTAAAAGTCGTTGATGGCCTTCATATGCTAAAGCCAAATCTTCTTCAAGTTTCTTCAAACGTGCTTCACTTACTGATTCCTCCTATCGAAAAGAATTGGTGATTAGCAACAATATTAAACTAGAAGTAATGCTTCCAAAGATAAATCTTTGCTTTAAGAGGGGGGGATCTAAGACTAACAGCATTCAAGATATTTTCACCCAGGGTAAGGAAGTACTAATATTTGGTTTTGTAAGAAAAATAAAGACCGAGGATCTGCCTCATATGCAACGTCAGCGGAAGGCATCAATGTGTTGTGGTGAAAATACAACAAGTTTGTTGCCCTATGCTCCTCATACGCTGGATACCATCCGGTTGATGTTGTAGAGGGATGGAGTAGCTTGAAGAATAAGAAAGTAGGCGTTGAATGACCATTCTCTGTCAAAGAGTAAAAAAAAAGCATGGCTGGACTCTCTCACATCACACTATAAGAATGATTTTAGGAACAAGAGGTGGTATATGCGAGTATTTCATTATTTTATTGACGTTACTATTGTCAATTCCTGGATTATTCATCGCAAACTTGTGCCTGGAACCAAATCTGACCTTCTGGAATTCAAAGCGTCTGTCGCAGTGTCACTTCTGAACAAGGCCATGGTTAGGATACGCACCAGTCTTGGGTGTTCAGGTTGTTTGCTTCTTCCAAAGCGGATTTTGACCCAGTCAGTCTAAAAAGAAGTCAGATTGGATGGAATGACAGGGAATTGGCCGTTGAAATTCAAAAAGAAAAACGTATCGAGGTGCTACGAGCAGATTTGTAAACTTGAAACACGTTTCGAATGTAAAAACTGAGAAAAATCCTGTTTGCCCTGAATGCTTTGAATGTTTTTACCCGCGTTCGTAATGGACATGGTCCACAAATAAGGACAGTTTCAAAACTGACAGTTTTTAATTTGTTATGTCTTTTCTGAATAAATATCTGAAATCTACGCTGTTTTTCGGTCTGGAAAAAGTGTCTTCAAAATGAAATTCCGAAAAATTTCGAAAGTCGTCCGCGAGAGGGTTAGAAAGACTTCTTAAACACAAGGGTTGTTCAATCAGAGCGAAAGGAAGCTTTTTTAAAAGTTCTAAGAAACTTTAGCGTAAAAAGTGTGGGGTTGAGGAGGGGGCAATCTCCTTCATACACGCAATAATGTCTGTTCGTTTTAAGTTTTAAAGTTGCTCCTTACTTTCAGTTGAAAAAAACTTGTTTTTTTAAATTTAATTCTAGCTAAGTAGCTGTAAGTTTTGTCCGTATGGTTTTTGACAATGGTGACCCCAATGAAATACTTTTCGTACTTCATTGAAGAATAAAGAATAGGAAGAGAATGGCCAGTTGAACTCCAAGAATAAAAGAAGCGCTTTTTGGTCCTTTTGGGTTTTCGTGTTCATGGAGTATTTCTCCATGAAATGCATGAACTCTTATGAATCAGTAGCTTGATAACGGTGAAAATTGTTCTGCAAAACAAGAATGAATGTGCATTGTCAATTTAATATACATATACTGATATTTAGTAATCAAAATGTTAATATTATTTGATTTATTAAAGCTATAAAAGTATAAACATTTATATTTTTTCAGTAAAGTGCAAATTATGTTCTGGCCTTGGGAAGGCACAGGGGTTTTGAGCCCAACTTATGTTAATTTCTGCTCGTTTTGAGTTTGACTCGGTTATTTATTGTAATTTCTGTTCATTTTGGGTTTCATTTATTCATCGATGCTGATTTGTGGTGGTTTCACCCTTGGTAGATGATTTGATTTTATTTTTGCTCATTTTTGAGTTCTTTACTTTTATTTGAAAAACTTATTTTGTGGAAAAAGTTTTTTTTAATTAATACATATAGTATTGATTATTGGGAAGTATAGAGACGTTTTCAGGGGGGTCGGGGTTCTGGTAGTGGGGGAGGGGGGTTGGATCGGGGATTATGGGGGAGGATCTTTCGATGGATTAAGTTTTCAGGGGGGAAGGGACATTGCTATGAAGGGGCCACCGGATTTCCCAGCGCTATTTAAAGAACGATCAGAATTTATATAAAAAAAGTTTTTCAGCTGAAAGTAAGGAGCAAGCAACATCAAAACTTAAAACGAACAAAAATTATTACGTATATGATTGGGTTCACCCCCTAGTCAATACCTCGCTCTTTAAGCCAAAGATTTTTTAGTACTTTCATAAGAGCTATTTATTCTAATTAACGGCCTTTGTGATTAAGCGGTCATTTTTAAAGAATTGGAACAAAATTTGAACTTTAGAGTACAGAGCGAGGTATTGACTAGGGGGCGAGCCCCCTAATAGACGTATTAAAAATATATGAGTATAGAAGTTCGTTATGTATGTTAATTCGTAAGTTACGTATATTTATTACTAATACAAACGTTCGTCAATAAAATTAAACAACTTTCGAGAAAGCCATTTAACCAAATAAAAGTGAAATTAATATGTAAATTTTGTTTTAATTATTCATATATAATGAACCAAAGCCAAAATTTGGATGAATTCATAAACCTTTAAAAATTAAATGAAAAAAAACAAGGTTTTTTGGCCTCACACGTAGCTGTGTGAGGCCAACACAGCTCCTCCTCCACCCCAATCTATTCAAACCCTCCCTCTTTACACCCGCCCACGAAGTTCCCATTTCCTTTAAATCTATCTTTATGACGTCCTCCCACCCCAGACGGGGACGACCTGCTTTCCGTTTAGCCCTAGATGGTTGGCCGAAAAGAACAATCTTCGGCAATCTGTCATCCTTCATCCGCACAACATGCCCTAACCACCTCAACCTTTCTTTCACTATAGACCTAGAAAGCGGTATTGAACCACATTTTTCGCATAGCCTATTGTTTGAAATACGGTCAGTCAGCCGGGTACCCACAACAATCCTTAAGCAATTTCTCTGGAAAACATCTAGCAAATCTTCATCAGCTTTTCGGAGCGTCCATACTTCAGAGCCATATTTGACCACTGTCATCACTGTAGCTTCCAAGATTCTAATCTTGGTTTGCAGACTTATCTTCCTATTCTTCCAGACTTTTTTTAACTGTGAAAAAACACCCTGAGCCTTGGCTATTCTATTTTTAACATCTTCACTGCTCCCACCATCTTTACTAATAATGCTACCAAGGTAAGTGAAGCTGCCCACCTGATCAATCTTTTCATTACCCAACGTCACCTTTTCATCTTCACGTGTAAAATAGTTGGAATATAAATTCGAGTATTTGGAATAAATTCGAGAAGGCTTTTCCTGGTGTCTCATTTCTTAGAGATTTGACCATGTATGTGTCAATGAGAGCTCAGTCAAGGGGGGGGGGGGGGCTTTTGGGACTAAAGTTATTCGTGAGAAAGGTAATAGCTAGGACTTCTGATTCTAGTGAGTTGGGGCCAAGTGCATAATTTTAAAGTCAGTCCATATTTCGCCTTTGTCTTAGTTGTTTGTTCTCCTGCTACCTTATATTCACTGTATGTGTATTCTCACATTATTAAATAAAGACCATATACCGACACTAATGCTACTGACTATCTTTGAGAATTTATGTAAACCGTTACATTAGCCAATATAAAAGGCATATAAACAAAGAGGTATGCAGAGGTTTACAAAAGCATCATATTTTTATCATACTTAGGTATATTTCATTAGGATTGAGCATCAGAAAAATATATTAGAACAATATTCGGTAGTGGGTTTATCATACAAATACCGTCTTGGGCACTTTATGGTGGACCAGGAAATAGATGTATACAGGAATTTTGGGGGCGGCGGCACTTACTTGTTATAGCGACCACACTGTTGTTCTTGATCTGTAATGAAACCGGATTACTGTGTCAACTCGGAGATAATCAGCTTAACTTGAGCGAGATAAACGGTATCTAAGCAGGTAAATTTTAATTAAGTATTTAATATATAGAGGTGTTTAGGTCAGGTTGGTTAGGTTCTTTAATATAATGAGTTCTGGGTGGCCTGCTTTCTATAATTCTCTGTTGTAGTTTCCATAATTTTTTTATTAGAGTATTACATTTTCATCATATTTTGGTATATTTCATTATGATTAACCTAACTTCACTTCTTTGGTGTGGTCTCTATAACACATAAATACTGGGGTGGCCCAATAATAATGACAAAAAAATTTTATCTTATAATTTGAATAAGAAATTCTAAGAAGCACCATATATCCTAGTCTATGAGGGGATTCTGGTCCAATATTCCATTTCTAACTGATCCTTGTAGTAACGCAATGCTTACTTGAATACACACAACAATTTTTCATACAATCAATCTTCAGGTTAGCAAAAAAATCAAATTTATATTGTGAATACGAAGTAATTCGCGAAAAAATTAGATAATTCAAGGGGTCTAGGTCCCCTTCTTACGCAGTGGTGCAATTTTGTCAAAATTCTGTGGGGGAGGGGGAGAGTTGGAGCTAATTTTTCCAAATCACGTGAAAATCACTGTTAAAAATTAAAAAATGAGCAATTTGGTACCATAAAGGTACTATACAGTACTATAAAAGTACTATTAAAGTTGCTTTATAGTACTATAAAGGTAAATATAAACTAAAGAAAACTGATCCATTTCTGTTGATGCTTGAACTATGCAGGTTTATCTTACTTTTGACAAGATTTTGAAGAAACTAAATTTCAGCTTTGGGGGACTGGGGACTGGGTAGAGGGGCAAACGAGGTCCATGAGTGGCAATTAGCATATTGAATAGCTTTTCAAGTATATTAATTAAACATTTATTAATTAAAATATATTTCAGATTTAATGTATATTTCAAATATAATATGTATCTCGGATATAATTAAGATTTTTTCAGGATGTATTAATTAAATGAGATATAACCAATTAATCTAGCCACGAACATGGTTTTATGTATCTGAATCTTTTATGGTGTTATTTGCCTGAATATAGAACAAAAATACGGCCTATTCGTCAAACTGATCAGTTGAATAGAGATGACATGGCGCTGACACAAGTGAATATCAAACAACTGGGAATTAGATGGCGGGCCAGAAAACAGATTTAGAAAACAAATAAAAAACGGATCTAATTTGCCTAGAAAAAGATTGAGATGACTAAGACGTGTTTTGCGGAAGAAGGATGACATATTGTAAAAGATTTTACTTTCCGGCCAACCATCTAGGGCCAAACGGAAAGCAGGTCATTCCCGAATGGGGTTGAAGGAGGCCGTAAGATAGGCTTTAAGGGAAAATAAAACTTCTTGGAAGGGTGTGAAGAGGGAAGCTTTTAATAGATTGGTATGGAGAAGGAGCATAAGTAGCTGTGTTGGTGTCAGGTGACTTGGTACCGCACTGAGTTGCTGGTGCGGTACCAAAAGAAAAATTTCATTTTGTTGGCCCTCAAAGTATGCTTGTTTAAATCAGTGGCGTAATTTCCTCAAAATCCTGGGAAGGAGGGGGGGGAGGGTAAAGTTGGAGCCAATTTTTACAAATCAAGTGAAAATGAAAGTGAAAACTGAAAAACGAGCCATATATTACCATAAAGGCAAAAATATACTAAAGAAAACTGACTTGTTTCTCTGGACACTTGAATTATGTAGGCTTATCTTAGTTTTGACAAGATTTTTGCAGAAACTAAATTTAAGCTGGGGGGAATGAGGTCTAGGAGGGTGAAAACTTGGGTCTGGAGGGGGAAGTTGCCCCCTGCCCAATAGAAAACCATGGCCCTGGTTTCATTGCGTATAAAGTATTATAGAAATTATCTTTCCTGTCAACAAAAATAACGTTCATAAGCCATTTAAGCCAACAATACCTTTATATTCTTCCTCAGTATTACTTTGTTTAAATCCTTTAGTTCTTCCCAAAGATTTAGAGTCATCTTTTATAACCTGATCCCATTGGACCATAAGCCAGGAAGTAATATTATCTCATTCCAGAAACTCTTTAATATAACAGATTACGATAACCTTCTAAGATCCATGAACCCAGCCATAACTTTGATTTTATATATCTGAAGCTTTTATGCTGCTACTTGCTCAAAAATACAGCCTATTCATTATAATGTTTAGTAAAATTGGTACTGCAGTAGCGAACGCAAAATAAAGAATAGGACTCAGAGTCGTTCCACCGCGGGGGGGGGGGCAACTGGGTCAGATTTTCCTGTCGCGACAGCTTGGGGAGGGTGCCACGGCTGGGGGTTGCCCACTTTGATCAAATTTGTCAGTTTGATTCTGCTTTTTTCTTATGTTTGGATTCGGAGGGGGGATGTAATTAATTTTACCGCGGGCACCCCCAAACCTAGTAACGGCTCTGGTAGGAGTGGCGACTCTAATTATTGATGAACAAAATCCGTAAAATGTTAATGACTTTTGAAGAATAAGATGTATTAAACTCTATTAGCCACAGCCAAATAACTCAGCCATAAATGTGGTTTCATATAGCTGAAACTTTTTTCTGTTAATTTTGTGATTAATGAACAGTTCTATATTATCAACATTCAAATAAAATTACAATATTCTTTTTAATACGGAATTTAATCTCCAGCAACATTTATTATAACTATTCCAAGTATTTGTAATGTCGTTCAGTATTATACCTTTTTTGCAAAATAAGGTGACGTCACACGACGCAGAAACGCACTACGGATGACGTCAATACAGGGCTCCCACGGCGTCAATAAATTTATTCATTAAATTCCTCACCACAAAGTCTGTCCCCCTTACGCAAGAATTTCAGCTTTTTGACTTTGCAGCAGTTTTTCATAGCAAATAATTGAATTAATCACACGTGCAGCTGAGAAAACAAACTTCTTAAACATTTTTTCCTTTTAATAAACAAACTTTCCCGAAGTCGTGGGCCTATCCAGATCGTTTCCCTACGTTAGAAAATGGTAGTATGCTGATTTTCATTAAAAAATTATTGTGTCATTTTCGAGGAAAATTTATTGAAAAATAAGTAAATACAATATGTACAATTACTGTTCGTTTAACAAGGGTACTCCTTACAAGAGGGGGCCTGCAGGGTATTGAGTGGTCCTACTTCCTCAATACCCCACTCTTTACACTAAAGTCTGACCTTTTGTCCCTAAAAAAGCTTCTTATTAGAATCAGAAGCTTTTCAAAAGTTCAAAAAAAAAAGCTTTAGCGTGAAGAGAGGGGTGTTTAGGAGGGGTAGGCCCATTTATATACGGAATCATTTTGGTTTGTTTTAAGTTTTAATGTTGTTCCTCACTTTCAGTTGGAAAAAAATATTTTATTTAATAGCATATAAGGAAGATTTACCACCAAATTACCCACCACAATTACTCAGTCTGAAATGTGTAGCATACTTCGGTGAGAACCAGACTAAAATATCTGGTAAACTGTAAGCTCTGAGGAGGTTTGGAGTAGCATATAGAGAATAAGAGGCAGATCAGCCCCAGGACTGGAGGAAACACTCCCTCCAACGTACAAATGGAGACGCACTATCTTCTTGCCAGTTATGACATTCACATTTGACTCAACTCGCCAAGTGGCCTAGTCAGTGGAATGGGTATTTTTGTATTTATTCAGATTTCCGAGATAGGAAGTAGATCAGACCATAGAACATAGGGGGGACACTTTTGGAAAATTCATCAGAAATTTTTTTCGCAATGTTTTACATTAAAGAAAAATCCAATTCAAAATTGAATGGAAGTGTTTAGGTTGCAACCTTGAGGCGAAGGTAAGCTTTTTAGTAACCATGTTGAAAAGATGGCTACAATATGTCAGTTCGTAGTAATGTGATCAGGGGTGGATCCAGGATTTTTTGTAGGGGGGGGGGGCACAAAATAGGTTGATCCGATAAACGTGCGTTAGGAGCAAGTTTAATTAACGCAAACTTGCGTTAATTAAGTAAACTACACTACTTTAGACTATTTTAGGAAGGCGCTCGCCCCCCTCGCCCCCTGGATCCGACACTGAATGTGATTATGACAAGCTCCATAAGATTCTGTGTAAAATGTTGAAATTCGTAGGTATATGGTATTTATGACCAAGGAAGTTCTTGTAGTTCAGAGTCAGAGGAATAAAAAAAGTCGGGGGAATTTGGCGCAGTTACAGATTGGGCACTTACAGAATATTTTAGGGGCTAAGGAGCTAGCTTAGTAATAAAGGAAGTTTTTTTTACTATATTGGTTTTTAGATGTGCCTGGTTAGAAAATATGGCAAGATATTGGAGGAAATAGTAGTTTTATACGTTCTGGATTTTACAACACACTTTTATTCCTGCCAAAATGCAAAAGTAGCCTTTTGTGTGACACACAAAAATATTGCCTGCAATAACATGGGCGTTATCATTCTCCAGAATCTGTATTACGGGCACGGCATAAATATATTCTTGGGAAGCAAGGGGGATTTGAGAGTGACCTTCACCCCTCCCCATGGATTTCTATATTTATATCTTGGAAAACGGAGAGCCAAACAATTTTGGCGTAAAATTACTTTTTTTGAGGTTCAAGCCCACTTTCCCCATTCAAACAAAAATCCAATTGCGCTGATAATTGTGCTATAATTGTGCTGATGCACAATTATACATGTAAATAAAAAAGATAAGCCCTAGTATGTGAGGATACCTAATTTACCGTTCTCATAAAACATGGCTCTTACACCTTTTCGGCAAAGTCAACTATTTCATCTTCGGGCGAATATCAGGAAAAAAAAATAATGAAATTGTGGCTGAGAAAAGTGTTCTTCATTTATTCGCATATCAAAAATCATCTTGAGCCAGATAGATTCAGATGCTATATAACGGATTCAAACAAAAGGAAAAAAAATATAAAAAAAGGATTAAGTGGAAAATTCCTTGTGGCACGCGGGATTGAATCTGAGAACTTTCGATAGTGAACTTTGGCCTTATCCACTACGCTGTCACAATGTATTTTGTCGTCATGGTTTCTGTCAGCTGCGTATCACTATCGTACATCGTAAAGTTTCATTTTATAAAATTTTCATAAATATTTTTAATCATTACGTTTTTAATCCTAGCAGTCCTTTGTTCTTATTCCCAATTATCAAACAAAATTCCTACGTGCTTGCCTCGGTGTAACATTCTGAGTGTTGTCATCTGGGTAGAATTGTCAGAAAACCAGACTACTGGTATGCTTCTGATGAGGTCTAATTGCAGAGCCAACTTTAGGGGCAAGGAAAAGGGGGAACTTTCCCTGGGCACAAAAAATTTAGGGGTGCAAAATTTCAAACAAATAATCTAACGGTCATAATCATTATATAATTTTTGAAATTATATTTTTATCAGAATAAAGCTGAGGACGCAGGTGGTGGCAAAGCTGGAGATCATGGCTTGACCTTGTAAAAGCAAAAAAACAGCTTTTTTATGCCTATAAAACGTGTACAGACTGTTTATTTTTTTTCAAAGTTGTAGCACTCCGATTTAGTGGCGCGACATCTCATTTTGTTCCTAGTATGGTCTCCTCACAGAATATGTTAATTTTTTTCTGACATCTTGTATAGCCCAGGAACTATAGGCTAATATTTATTAATTTTCCCCAAAAATCTCAAAATTCAAAGGTTCATTTTCAACTAAACCGCGTATCTCGGACCTTTCTACAATTTTTGTGTTTTTCATTCTTTTCCAGAATTTACCTTTCGTATTTAGCTTCAAATTGCCGTAAAGTTCAAAGCTTAAACTGTTCGGTAAAGTCATCTAGAATTTTTAACAGCCTGAAGCATTCAGCGACGTTATTTCGAGAATGGGTGGATTGCATCTGCGTATGAACTTCCTTGGTGTGATTGGGTACCTCATCTCATTTTACAACCTAGACAAACACTTGGAATCTATGAAGCCTTTGATGAACCAGTTCAACAAGTCACGTAACAAAAACCACACAACGAAGTTGTGGATGGTGTATATGAATCTTGTGCTGATTCTTCTCCAGTTCCTGATAACAGAGCGTGGGGGAGACCGGGAAGGTCATATTATGGATGCATGTTGCAGTATGTGACACCCGCAGGGTATTATAAATATGCTGCATGCCTACTCCAGTATTTGAGTGACATGAAAACCTTGACACCTAGCTTGCATGATATCTTTGTCAAAGGACTATTCAACATGAAGCGGAAAAATTACAAGATGAATTGTGTTTCCCCAGATCATGCACCGGAATCCACACTCAACTTTGAATCAACACAAAAGGGAGGAATAATGGGAATCAAGCGAAGCTCAATGGCAGTTGCCAAGTGGACTACCACCATACCATTCTGTGCAGAGGTTTCCTCTGCCCTTTGTTGACTTGCCGGTATTGAGAGCATGAATGAATTTGACGGTAAAGGAAGCAAAAATGGAACCTTTGAGAAGCGCCAAGAAAACCTTGTCAGTAATGTGGTCTCTGTTGTCAAAGACCATATTGATCCGTTTACATGTGACGAGGAATCATTGGTGAATATCATTTCAAATCAAGTCGCTGATGAGGCAGTGGCAAAGAGCCTCCTGAGTGCACGTGCTAGTGGTTTAAAAGCATTGGAAGCATACTTCGATGGAAAACCCAACCCCTTTTCCAAGGTTGAAGTAAAGACTAGGGATTGTGAAACAAAACAGGCCAAATGTTCGACAACCAAGACCGGTAGCAGCGTCCATGCTGAATTGGAAGCTGTTAAAAGGATTTTGGTTACTGTGGCTACTAGTCACGGATCTACGCCTGAGATACTAAGTAAAATCATGCCACACGAACTTTTGCCCTACGACCCAGCAATATTTGAAGCAGAAGCTGGTGAACATATTAAACTTCGATCGGGTACGAAGTCAAGTTTTGTCGAGTTCATTCGCACCTCTGGAAGTTTAGAAAGTGGCCTAGCAAAGTACAGATTAACACGGTCATGAGAACTGGTGTGGTGGTAGATTTCATACCGTTGATCCGGTCGCAAGTGCCAGAAAAAACCGAAACCGTTGAGGTATTTTCGAAACTAATCCTTGCAAGGCTATTAACTCGACTCCCAAAATCTACAACCGAGCTGCATATTGTAGCTGATAGGTATGACGAAGTGTTCGGCCTTCTAAACATGTCCGGGCATCCTATTGTTTTAAAAGACAGTTGTGGATGTCATGAGCGGAGAGGAAGTACAGTGACGAAGAGTTTTATCGTTACGAAAAGCATGGTGCTAGAAAACTGGGAAATTTTGCTTATGCAGTCAGAGAGTAAGGCAAGACTCATCGAATGTATTTTTGAATTGTGGAGCCATGTCTGTCTTTCTTAATTAAGATTTATCATTTACATCTCTGGCGGATTCAGTGACAGAATGAAGGTGCTAAAACTGGTCCCATCAAAAATAACTTTAGATCCGAACCCAGACTACGAAGCTACCGTACAGCACACATGAAGAAGCAGACACGCGCGTCGCTCTCTAATTTGCCGAATGCTATAGAAATAGATGTTCCCAAGTAATTTTTGAAGTGAATAATACAGACATTGGGGTCATTCTATTACAGAACTATCGCGAAATATTCCTCTGCAGGTGTGACCCAGACTATAAACTCGAGCTCTAGGTTCAGTTCCGTAATAAAGTCTTTCCGATCCATAAAATTGTGAATGGAACATCGTGAGCTGTTGTAGAGTCAATAGGGCTGCTACATTGCATTAGTGGATGTGACACGGTCATTTTTTTTTCTTCTCGAAGGGTAAAAAATATTTGCTACATCTGCTGTTAAATCACAGCTCATTCCAGAAATTGCTGATTTTACACTGAAAGTGAGGAGTGATAACCGAAACCTCATTATGTACGAGCCCGAAATCTTGCGTATCTGTACGAAATTAACTGTATCGGTATATAGCAAAAAAAGAGTCCGAGTTTGATTCTTTCAATGACCTCCGAAATCATTTATTTCCCAGAAAAAAGTACTTGAACAGCTTGCCCCCAACAGATGGTTCTTTCGTATATCACGTCAAGAGAGCTATACTTCAGTGGAACATTATTCTTCAGGCTGTGATTCCTAAACCATATGTCTTCAACCCTCTTCAGTTTGCCTGGACCCATCACGAAATTTTAGGAGTCAGTTCAGTGACTTCAGCGCTGACCTCCTGGCTTCCATCTGTCAACAAGGCTTTAACCTTTTGTTACTGTAAAACTATGTGTTGTAAAAAGTGCCCTTGTTTAGGGATATAGCCGTGCGACATTCTTTGCGCATGTGGTGGGCGATGTGGTGCCGACAGCAACTATTCAGACGAGGATTAGTGCGATTTTTTTCGTACGTTTGGGGAAAACTATTGGGATATACGGGAATTGTATTTTGCCAGGCTTTACTTGTATCTTTACTCATTTAATTTCAACACAAGTATTCGTATATAGATGTACAGTACTTAAAATAATAAACACTCTTTAATCATGTTAGTGGCTTCGGCTTTCAGCTTATGTCGAGAATGGATCTTCTGTGTCCTTTTACTGCCTTGCAAAGATTCGTAGGTTGATTATAATCTGGATTTACAACTATATTTGCAAGAAAATCAGAGCTTATAGCAAATTAAATAGCATATAGCAACTAAAGTTGAAATACGATGACCAAATCAACACTTCCGTTGGACTCGGCGTAAAATTTGGTATAAAAACATGTCTTCCAATACCATTTTTCAAAAAAAAATGTTAGGCCTATAAATAAGTAATTAGCCTATAACAAACGAAGTTAAGATTGGGCCAAATTAAAGTTAATATTTGGATTCTATGCTAAATTCTAGCATAGAATATTGTGTCATATCACTATTTTGCAAATATATATTTTCGCATACATTTTTGGCTTATAGCCTAAGTTAGAAAAAAAATCGGTGCAGCTTCAGCAGCTAGTTGGAGCTTGGAAATGTTAGGCAGTGTGAAGCTCAAAATCTAAGGTAATTTCTGGTGAAACATGAAAAATCCTAAAAATATTTAAGTTACGAGATACGTGCTTTACCTTGAAATAAACTTTTGAATTTTGAGATTTTCAGGGAAAACTATTATATATTAGCCTATAGCACCGGGACTATACAAGATATCGGAAAAAAAACAAATATACTATAAGAAACGACCATAATAGAAATAATTTGAGATGCAACTCAACTAAATTTTAATAATATAACCTTATGAAAACAAACAGTCTGTACACATTTTATAGGCCTAAAAAGGGAGTTTTTTTGCATTTTAGAAGGTCAAGCCGTCACCTCCAGCTTTGCCACCACCCATATTCAGATTCAGCGTAGTTGACATAGTCGGAAACTATTGCTACACTGACTGTGTCCTTCTGATCACCTATTTGTCACATTAGAGGAGTCTGGCACCCGGCCCAAGTAGGAAAATATTTTGTTTTATGTCATAAAATTACCAAATACGTCCCAACTTTTTAAAATGTGTCACTTTTTTTCCCTTTTATGTCATTGTATCTCGGCACAATGCAATATGCCCTTTTAACACAACATATGTCCAATTGGCAACCATGCGCCCAATCAGTCACTTTTCCTAACGTGCGCGCACGTAGCCCCGTCTAAATTTTTTTTTCATAATTTCCTGAATTAAATTTCTGTTTCTTCAATTTTTTTTTATAATTTCTGTATTGTGTATCCAAGAGATGAATTCAAGAAAGAGTTTGTTACTTACTTACTTACTTACCTACTTCCTACTTACTTGCATTTTTTTCATAATGACATAATGACAAATCCAACAACGGATGTTGATAAAGAATTTATTCATTCTGATACCTAGATTTTGTCAATGTTACCCCATGTGTCTGACAATAGGTGTATGCAAATTCCTTTTCTCACATTTCCGATGTTTTAATAGACATTCTAAACTTTTGATATGCTAGCTTACTCTAAAAGTAATGAACACATAACAATGTAATGCATAATATATTTTTAATGAAATAATGCTATGTTGAATATTAATACAAAATTATATTATGACACATAGTCATACACACGTTCACTCTTAAACATTCAGAAACGATGGTCCCATAATATAGAATAGTTTTTACCATGTCTTATGCATTTATCACGATCAGGTATGTCCTTAGGTATCCAGTGCGCGAAGAACCTGACTTAGTCTTCAGGACGGTGATAAACCCCTTCAAATTTAGGACACTTAAATTCTTCTAGATTGAAAAGTGGAATCCTAGGGTTACACTTTTGAATTAAAACTTTATCTGTAGGTACATTACTCTTTACATAGAGTGCTTCAGCCCCAAAAAGCTGCAAATTTCACTGACTTCCTCCTGGACATTTCTCAGTTCCTGACCACTATTATTAAGTGGTGTAATCACTCTATCGTAGAATCCCAGTCTGTTTATACGATGTAATGTAGTACTCCACAAGCTCTTATCATACTTAAATATGTTATAGTTCACTATCCAATGATAATAGTCAATTTCTTCGAGTTCCATTGACAATAATAAAAATGCACATTCAAATATAACACCACAAGATGATTTTTTCAAACCGATAAATTCTGTGTCATACAGTCCTATTATCTTGGAAGCTATTAATGTAGTTGTTAAGAAGAGAAATACATCATCAAACTTTTATACCTTCGCTCAAGGTTGAATGGAGTTATGGCTAGTGGGGATGACTCCTAAAACCATCTGAATTCATTGTGGGGAAGAGTCATAAAACCCTTAGAATTCATTGCGGGGAGGAGTCATAGAACTCTCGGTATCTATTGCATGCAAATGAAGTCGGGAAATTACAATTTTTTTTTATAATTTCTGTATTGTGTATCCAAGAGGTGAATTCAAGAAAGATATTTTGCCATTTTAAGATACGTACAAAAAAAAAGATAAAAAATAAATAAAGTTGAATAATTTCAAAGTTTAAAAAAAAGTTTGTTTTATGAAAAAAAATATTGAATTAGAACCATCAGTCCTCATCATCATTATGAGTATCCAAAACTGGACTTAAGTTTCACATTAGAACTAGAGAATTGTATTTTCCATAATTTTCTTACAAGAAACTGGAGTTTACGGTCAAAAACCCTTATTAGCTCAGATTTTACGGAAATAGTTTTATTTTTCGATCAAAAAATAGACTTAAGTTTCACATTTGAACCAGAGAATTGTATTTTCCATAATTTTCTTACAAAAAACTAGAGTTTACGGTCAAAAACCCTTAATAGCTCAGATTTTACGGAAATAGTGTTTCTGACAATAGATTCCCCATTTTTCGATAATCAGGCAATTTTCTCAAGCTCATAGCTTTGGATTGGTAACACTAAAGTTAATGAATCCTAAATCTTTGGAAACAGCCTCTATTTCTGCCCGTTTAAGTTTTGATGTTGCTCCTTACTTTCAGGTGAATAATCTTTTTTATAATTTAATTTCTGATCGCGGGGGGTGGGCCACAGTTGAAGTTGTTTTCAGGTAAAAATACCCTTCCCCTCTTCCATGGAGAATTCCCCCCTCAAGACAATTCCATTCCTGTCGACTTTTGGAGGGATGTTTCCCCATTTTTCGATAATCAGGCAATTTTCAGCTCATAGCTTATGACTGACAACACTAAAGTTAATGAATCCTAAATCTTTGGAAACACTCTCTATTTCTAGCCGTTTAAGTTTTGATGGTGCTCTTTACTCTCAGTTGAAGAAACTTTTTTATAATTCAATTTCTGATCGCGGGGGGCGGGCCACAGTTGAAGTTGTTTTCATGAAAAATACCCTTCCCCTTTTCCATGGAAAATTCCCCCCTCAAGACAATTCCATTCCTGTCGACTTTTGGAGGGTGTTTCCCCATTTTTCGATAATCAGGCAATTTTCTCAAGCTCATAGCTTTGGATTGGTAACACTAAAGTTAATGAATCCTAAATCTTTGGAAACAGCCTCTATTTCTGCCCGTTTAAGATTTGATGTTACTCCTTACTTTCAGTTGAAGAAACTTTTTTTATAGTTTAATTTCTGATCGCGGGGGGCGGCCCACGGTTGAAGTTGTTTTCATGTAAAAATACCCTTCCCCCTTTCCATGGAAAATTCCCCCCTCAAGACAATTCCATTCCTGTCGACTTTTGGAGGGTGTTTCCCCATTTTTCGATAATCAGGCAATTTTCTCAAGCTCATAGCTTTGGATTGGTAACACTAAAGTTAATGAATCCTAAATCTTTGGAAACAGCCTCTATTTCTGCCCGTTTGAGTTTTGATGTTGCTCCTTACTTTCAGTTGAAGAAACTTTTTTATAATTTAATTTCTGATCGCGGGGGGTGGGCCACAGTTGAAGTTGTTTTCATGTAAAAATACCCTTCCCCTCTTCCATGGAGAATTCTCCCCTCAAGACAATACCATTCCTGTCGACTTTTGGAGGGATGTTTCCCCATTTTTCGATAATCAGGCAATTTTCTCAAGCTCATAGCTTTTGACTGACAACACTAAAGTTAATGAATCATAAATCTTTGGAAACACTCTCTATTTCTAGCCGTTTAAGTTTTGATGGTGCTCCTTACTTTCAGTTGAAGAAACTTTTTTATAATTTAATTTCTGATCGCGGGGGGTGGGCCACGGTTGAAGTTGTTTTCATGTAAAAATACCCTTCCCCTCTTCCATGGAGAATTCCCCCCTCAAGACAATACATTCCTGTCGACTTTTGGAGGGATGTTTCCCCATTTTTCGATAATCAGGCAATTTTCTCAAGCTCATAGCTTTTGACTGACAACACTAAAATTAATGAATCCTAAATCTTTGGAAACACTCTCTATTTCTAGCCGTTTAAGTTTTGATGGTGCTCCTTACTAACAGTTGAAGAAACTTTTTTATAATTTAATTTCTGATCGCTATAGTAATAAAGCGACGCACTCATTTTCTAATTTAAAAATTTGAGGAGCAAATCCCTAAGACAAAAGAGCTAAAATTTAATTTAAAAGTTAGCTTACGTCTCCGGAAAAAAAATCGGTAAAATTTCCCCCTGAAAATTTCACCCCTGGAAACCCTCCTCCTGATGTAAAATTAATCCCCGTACAAAGCTCAGAAAAGTCAAAATTAGCAAGCCACCCATCCCAAATCATAGGTTTCAGACAACACACGCCTATGAGAGACTAATATCCATCTCCCCCAAAACACTTTTCAGCCATTTCTTGTTAAAAATTTT
Organism: Artemia sp. Kazakhstan ARC1039; assembly: GCA_029168905.1. Taxonomy (NCBI): domain Eukaryota; kingdom Metazoa; phylum Arthropoda; class Branchiopoda; order Anostraca; family Artemiidae; genus Artemia; species Artemia sp. Kazakhstan ARC1039. The sequence continues at coordinate 1,375 of JAQQPU010013427.1, read as the reverse complement.
TATTTCAAGTCACTCACACGGGTTTTTCGCTAGCAACTTGGCTCAGAGTACAGCACTATAAGTACTCTAAGAGATCCTTCTGCCATCACCCCACCACTTATGTATTATACGGAACACATCGAAGAAGTAAAGCTATCTGTTATTACAATTCTTTTCTTGGCATCTACATCCCTCTTAGTGTCAAATTTTAGTAATCTATACCGTTAAACTCTATTTTAAATTGAGAACACTGCTCAAACACCACTTGTGTATTATACAGTACACATCGAAGAAGTAAAGCTATCCGTTATTAAAATTCTTTTCTTGCCATCTACATCTGTCTTAGTGTCAAATTTTAGTAATCTATAACGTTAAACTCTATTTTAAATTGACAACACTGCTCAAACACCACTTGTGTATTATACAGTACACATCGAAGA
>JAQQPU010013425.1:10681-24321 GCA_029168905.1 Artemia sp. Kazakhstan ARC1039 | reverse complement strand
TATTAATATCCTTTGGAGTTCGACCAAAAGAGTTGTTTCCGAGGCAAAGACATTAATGACTTGGATCTATTCCTGGAGAATCGTTTCTAGGCGAAAATTTTTAAAGTCTGACAGATGATGTCATTGGTTGATTGATCTGTCAAGAAAGGGGAATTAATTTGTTGTTTCTAAGGGGAATTATTGATTCACGATAGGTGAATTGAGGTCGACAGCACAGGTGTTCCAAGGTCGATGTTGTTGTTGTTGTAAGTGCACGCTCTCAGCGAATGTCAAGGTCGATGTTGTTGTTGTTGACACACTTGGAAAAAGAGGTCACTGACCCCATTAACCACGTGTTCTCCCTAATGACTCTATGCCCATATATGGAGCTTCCGGAGTTATTACACATAGAAACATCAAATAAATCGACCTTGGAAAAAGAGGTCATTGACCCCATTAACAACGTGTTCTCCCTAATGACTCTATGCCCATATATGGTGTGCTGTTCGGAGATATTATGGCCATTCTACTGACATTAGACTAGTTAATTTAACATAAATATCACCTACTCGCAAGTAAAGCCAGTAGGAAGAATTTAGGGCTATGAAATAGCCCTAAAGTTAGAGTGTAATTTGTGCTTTACTGAAAACTAAATATAGATTGCTAAAAATTGCCAATTGATATTCTAAATGTTTCATTTTGCTACCAATTTTCATATGTCAGAATGAAATGGGATTGCATTGAAAAATGGACGAGTTTAAATGTCCCCTAAAATAGTAAAACTTTTTTTTATTGTTACAAAAGTATTTACTTTGAGGGAGTTCAAAATATGCGCTGTTTCTGGTAAAGAACAAATGATAGTCTAGCCTTTAGGGGGATTGAAGGAGTTCTACTCCAACTTTTATTTATGGCAATTCCTGTTCCATTTAAAATTCACTTCATTATCAATTTTAATTCTGGTTTGTTTTATGTTTAATTGTTTTTTTTATGGAAGTTTCTGCGCCGTTCGGACTTTAGTGTCGCTCTTTATTATTCTTTAAAAAGTTCGTTTAAATTTTTAAAATTTAACACTGCAAGATTGTTTTATTACCAGCGGTTGTAGCTGGAAGGATCACAATAATTTGTACATTTGTATCACTTCAGAGCATGTGCAGAGAAAAAAAAATATAGTTTGTCGTATAACTTGAAAAACATTAGTAGTTAACGGCGACGAATAGTAGTTTGGTTGTGCTCATAAAATATGGTGATTTTGGATCAAGGGCTGATATTATCGACGAGATTCGCCGATTTTTTAACATTTTCTGTTAAGTTCTACTAGAATCCTATAAAGTATTTCAAAGTATCCCTTTCTTAGCGTTTTCTCTAAGGTTAGATTTTGTGCACAGGACTCGGCAGGCTTCTTTTTCTAAAATTCAAACTCTTCGGAAAATCTCTCAAGAACGTAGTGATTCAGAGACGGTGCATTGACAGGATGCTGCTACTGTCAGCATCTCTGCTTAAAATTCAAGATGTGTTGACGATTCGTAAGTCATTGACTGGGGAAATAATCTCCAGATACATCGAATTGGGGACCAAGGGAAAAATTAAATTGGTCAGCATAAAACAAGATATAGTGAGTGAGTGAATGAACGAGGGAGAGATTAGAGATCAAGAAACAGAGAGAGAGAGTAAGAGAGAAGGACAAAAAAAAATGAGCAGCTGGGAGATAAAATTTGTCGAAAGGAAAAAAAGTTACAAGTGCTTGATTATTACGGGATTCACATTTTCCAAAAACAATACATATTAAGAATCTATTTATATCAGAGCATAAGAAACAAGTGTAAGAAAAAATGGCTAAAATATCCTCCCTCTGCATAAAAGATTGGATAACTAGGCATATTTGGTTAGTAACTAAAGAGCCGTTCAAAAATAATCAATGAAAAACTATGACCGTTACGTGGCTCGGAGTATCATTTTCACTTTGAATATTTTACATCTATGACTTCCAGAAAGCAGGTTTGACTTGATCTGCTTGAAGACATCTTTTTGAATCTCAGTTCTATCTTTTCAAGTGATAGATCGAGAAAGTTTAAAACCAGACAAACAACTCAGTATTTTTCCCACAGCTGCGGCTTCACAATAAAGGCGATTTTTATCTCTGATTTTTTTTTTTAATTTTTGGGGTCGGTCACGTATGATGTTTCAGCTTGTTATCTTACTTACTAACAGCGACAGCTGATACCGCTACCGGTCTAAAAGAGGATTTCCATCTTGCTCTACTTAAAAAGGTCAAGTTCAATTGCTGGGAACATTATCACTTTTGGTCAAAATAACAAAAAGAAAGAAAGAAAAGAATCCTGCTTCATCTGCAGCACAGCAAGAACTGATTAATCTGCACACAGCAAAGTTACAGCGAAACCTGCTTTCTTACATAAACTCATAAGCCCGTGACATGTCAGTTTGGTTAAGCTCTAAGAAATAACTTCTTGATTTTAGTGGACTGCGTGAATCAAACGAAAACTGAAGGAATTATCATACACATGTCAGCCATTAAAAACCAAAAGGCATTTTCTCCAATACATTGGAATCGCAAAGACTGAGTTAAAATTTTGGACGGCCTCCTTGCCTAAGGATTTGGACGTGTATTGTCGAATCCTTCCTCTGAATACGCTTCTCTTTGATTATAATTCCTCTCTGAGGCCTAACTGGATCTTTTAGATTCGAGAAAATGTAAAATCAAGATTGCTCATATTGCCCGTCAGGTCAAGCAATCACAGATGAATGAGATGCAGGGGATCTTAAAAAATATCAAGCATAGGCGAATGAAACAAAAAAGTATAGTAGGATGTTATAAATAATGAATATACTAAGACTTTTTGGGGTGACAGTAATAGACCTAAGGTCCCCTTATGCGTACTTGCCTACACCAGAGCCACCCTATGCATCGAATGATCTTTCACTTAATGTTTTTGATGAGATTTATGATGACAAAAAGGAGACAGTATGCGATTACAATAAGAGGACAGCGTATGGAAATAAGCATTTAACCATGGATATAGTCAGCACAAAATTTTAGAGCTATCAGTAATTTTGTTGTTTATATAGACAGTATCTTGGTATTGTTAAATATCTAAAAAGCTGCACTTATTTAAGGTCATTCTAAAGAAGGTATACACTGGGCTATAGAGGATAGGGAGCACGAGTTGAAAGTCCCAAAAATTGTTAACGTAGACTCTAACGTAACGTAGTTCCAAAAACCCCAAAATTTTTAACGTAGACTCTCGTAAAATGCAAAATGTGTGGCTTTCACAAAAAAGAAACATAAATTTTATCTTTAGAATGCTCCAATGAAAGCTCGAAAGTGTCTGAAGTTTTTATTGTTCTGGTTTTTACAGCCTTTCAAATGCTTTTAAATTTCAAATACAGCGTTTTGAAAAATAAATTCTAAGACAAACCAGAAAATTCAAGTATAATTTTTTTTTTATAGTGATGCCCATTTGGGATTTCCTACTGGAAATCCCAAAGGGAATTCCGACAGGGTAAATTCTACAGAAATGTCTGGAATAACCTGTATAGAATATTTTAGAATTTGTGGGGCAATTTGAAAAAATATTGTTTATAAGGAGAGAAATCACTAGTTCTTTCTATATACACACTATAAAAAAAACACGTTTTTATGCTGCAGCAATTTAAAAATATTTTCTGAAAAAGATGTTTTCCAAAGAAAAGTAAAGAGTCATATTTAAGCCTAAGACGGCAAGAAATAAATTACCATAATAAGTCAAAATTAAAACGAACAGAAATTGTTCTGAATAAATTTGGATAAGTTAAACCTAAAACGAACCAAACAAGCTAAAGTCAAAGAGAGAAAAGAAAGCAGAGATGTAAGGTAAGAAATAGAAAAAAGTGTATTAGGATATTAGGAGCGAAAGCACCGGATAAATTCAGAAAACCTGAATTGCTCTTGCTTTGCATTTTTATATGAGAAACAAACTAGTAAGTCCCTTGTTCCGTCTTGAATGCTCTTTTTAAGCTTCGTATGTACCCAGATGTACAGGCGGTTCCAACCAAACATAACATGTGGTAAGGTAGAAAAAAAAATGTATTAGGACAGTAGGAGCGAAAGCCCTGGATAAATTCGGAAAACGAGAAGAGCTCCTGCTTTGCATTTTATATGAAAAGTAAGCTAGTAAGTCCCTTGTTCCGTCTTGAATGCCCTTTCTAATCTTCATGTGTGCCCGGATGGACAGGCGGTCCCAATCAAACATGACATGTCCTGACTCCTGTCGCTGCATCAGCATTAATTTGCTAAAATGAGCGGAGTGTGGAAAATATGGTCATAAGGTGGTGCATTGGCTCTCACTTTGAACCACTGTATATAAATAATATAACCGTAAAATCATGGCTCAGTGATTTTTGACTACTACATTAACAGCTCCTCCCATTTAATCTGCCATCAGCGGTCCAGTGTATATTACCCTGTAATACGTATTTTCGCATAAACTTTCTCAAAATGCCTTTGAAACCAATTCGAGACTTCGAAACCTACTTGTAATTCCTAAAAAACACATCTAATAATAACATTGCATTACTAGTTACCGATTTTTATATATCTATTGGAATAAATTAATTTAAAATTAAATTCTTTAAATTTAGTGCTATAAAGGCGAAGCCAAGTTTCGCGTTCAAGAGAAATCTGGCTTGTCAACCCGTGAAAAAACCGAATGTCGCATTTGTTTATACTTGTTTAAATGCTCTCCGGAGCACTTGCATCTCGTTCCGGCTTTGTATAATGGTTGAGATAGGGAATGACCGTCCAGTATTATATTTATCTACAGTGCTTTGAACCAAGCAATGGTAGAGAGAGGTCAGAAGTAAACCGTAGCTTTACCAGAGTGGACTTTTGAGTCAATTGTTTTCTCGATGATTTACGGCATGCTTCAGAAAACCAACAAAACTCTAGGCGTAACCCAAAGAGTAGGCTAAGGGTAAAAGTAACTATTAGTTACCCATACTCTTTGGCGTAACCCAAGAAGTGATCTATATTCTTTGGCATGGTGGTTATGACGGGGATCTTGAAATATCCACGGCTTCGATTGGCTGTCCCAACCAAGTATCTCGTGACTGAAACTTTTGAAATTATGTCGAGGGATCACTGTATTACCTTCTGGTCATAGACGTGATCCCTTCGAAGGATCACGTCTATGACCAATATCCAGAAATCACAGGAAAGCTAATAGGCGCTAGAAGTAGAACCACTGACTGCGGCCTTTAAAAAAGCTTGCTTGCTGCATCCAAAGGTAGAAAGTGTTTAATAGATGAGCAGATGATCCCATTTGATGGACTTTACTCATCGAAGGAGCATATGGCTAGAAATCCTAGCCCTGTTGGTCTTAAGAACTTTAAGCTTGTCAGGTTGTTCAGGTTGATGCTAGATTTCGAGATATACCAGGGACAAAAAACCTACAGTACCAAACTAAGAAAACTTGGGCCTATTGCTGGAAGTATTCTTAATCTCACTAAGACGCTGCCACGAGGATTAAATATTTGCTTCGATGAATTTTTCACATCGTTTACTTTGCTGATTTGTTGACTCAGAAAATGCTATAGGCCCTGTGGTACGATAATGCAGACTATTCTGTCCATAAAAGAACTCTCATATGGTTCCAAGAAGAAGAATTTTAAACACATGGCAGTGGCACTGTGATATAAAAAAGGACTTACGAGAACAAAATAGCAGCCACAAAATAAACAATTACTGTTTGATTCTAATAGTAAAGGGGTAGAAGAAGGAACACAAGAACCTGGGTTCTGGGACAAGAACCAACAGACTTGCTTAGAAATCCAGTGTCCCCGAATAGTACCCGACTACAATCACTTAATGAGCGGGGTTGATATAATTGATCAATTGGTCTTATGTTATGGTTATACAGCCAGGCCAAAAAAAAGATTAGGCATTCACTTATGTGAGTACGAGATTCTGGAAATTCCTGCCAGGTGCTAAAACCCGGGTTGCGATAGAGAACCCAGTGATACCGTGTACAATTCAAAGTGTTTTCATATCTTGTTGGTGGCAAAAAGAGCATTGAGCCTTTTCATATGTAAACTTTGTTTGACTCATTGTTTTTATAAGTTCAAAAAAAAAGAAATCCACATTCTTTCCTAATTAAGTTAGGTGTACCCAAGGATTGATACCTGATACTCTCCCCTCCCTGTACCTTCGTTACGGGGAGGGGGAAGGGAGGGCAGTTTTTGGACACTAGATTTGAAATCCAAGAATTTTCCCAATAAAAATAGGATTTTGATATTTCTGAGTCCAATGATCAAATATCGGATCTTAGCAGGATAAATAAAATTTTCAATAAGAAAACAAGGGAAATAAAGCTTCAATAATTGTTTTCATTTCGAAAATATTCAAGCTCCTCGGAAGGGAGTCATCAGGTTAATATTTGTCCTGTAGGAGGTCCTACTCCTTCCATCTCAGTGTAGGTAAGCAAGTGAACCTATATTTCACACTCAAAATAAACAGTGATTTTTACTGGTTGCACCGAATATGACTTCGCGGAGATTTTTATAAAATACCTACGTTTTCCCTAATTTATTTGATAGCAGAAAAATTTCAGAGCTTTTGCTCTATTCTATCGTTGTAGTTTCTAATGTTTATGAATTCTTTAGCAACGCAAGCGATATCCTTCATACAATGCTTTGAATTTACTGAAGTTAAGGATATATCTAGTTTTTCGCCAAGATTATATTGCAAAATTTAAGTCATTAACTTCAAATATAATTTAAAAACAATGCTGCAAAAATCATCATTAATAAATTGTAAAAACCAATACTAATGACGATGTCTGCGAGGTCCTGTTTATGGGAGACTGTCCGAGACGGAAGCCTGTGCGAGGTCCTGTTTGTGGGAGACTCTTGACTTCAGAACTATAATTTCACTATTTGCCTTGCACTAGAACTTGATTTCTTGGGAAGTTTTGGAAGATTTTAACTATTTAACGTGTTTCGTTCAAATTGAAACATTTTTTACCCAGATGATGTCTGAAAATTTTAACTAAGTTCAAAGCTAAGTAAGCCTGTGATTTGCAAAATTTCCTCATCCTGTTATGATCAATTAAATAAAAAAAAAACAAGTTTTTTAAACTGAAAGTAAGGAGCAAGATTAAAACTTAAAACGAACAGAAATTATTCCGCATATGAAAGGGGCTGTCCCCTCCTCAACGCCTCGCTCTTTGCGCTAAAGTTTTTTATTGTTTTAAAAAATAAAGTTGTGAGACAGAGTCAAACTTTAGCGTAAATAGCGAGGCGTTGAGGAGGGACAGCCCCTTTCATATACAGAATAATTTCTGTTCGTTTTAAGTTTTAATGTCGCTCCCTACTTTCAGTTAAAAAACTTGTTTTTTTTTATTTAATTTCTGATCGTTTTTTAGTTAATGCAGCTTTTATTTTGGCTCACCGTCATTGAATAAGTAAACAAAATTTGCATAAAAATTTTGCTTTTCTTTTGCTAAAATGGCTGTCTCTAAATTTGGTTCTGACGTAATTTACAAATTAACTTACGTAACGAACTTCTATATTCGTATATTTTTCTTCTGGCAAAAAATGCAAAGTTGCAGATTTTTGCAGATATGAGCTTGAAACCTATGTAATAGGGTTTTTTGATATGCTGAATCTAACGGTGTGATTTTCATTAAAATTCTTTCGCTCTCTTTAAAAAATCAGGTAAATTTTCTCAGGTTCGTAGCCTTTGATGAGTAATACTAAACTTAATAAAATTTATATATTTAGAATCAGCATTATAAGCTCATTCTTTTGATACATTTATTGACATCAAAATTCCGTTTTTAAAAGTTTCGATTACTATTGAGCCGTATCGCTTGTTTTTTTATTGTTTTTTTTTTATTACGTATATGTTATTACTTATATGAGGGGGTTCTCCCCTTAGTCAATACCACGCTCTTTACGTTAAAAGTTAAAACAATTTTAATTCACAAATCCCTGAACCACAAAGGCCATTTAATTAGAATAGATAGCTCTTTTGAAAGCACTAAAAAAAAGATTGTAGCGTAAAGAGCGAGGTATTGACTTGGGGGAGAACCCCTCATATACGTAATAATTTCTGTTCGTTTTAAGTTCTAATGTTGCTTCTTAATTTCGGTTGAAAAAACTTGTTTTTTTTAAATTTAATTTCTGATTGTTTTTTAAATAATGCTTGGAAATCCGGCGCCCCTTCATAGAAATGTCCCTTACCCCAAATAAATATCCTCCACGAAAATATTCTTCCAAGTAACCCCCTCCTCCAGCCCACCCCCACCAGAAAAAAAATCCTTCCTGAAAATATCTGTATACTTCCCAATAACCAACACAATTTGTAAGCAATGGGCAAAGTTCATAACTTGCAGCCCTTCCCCTGGGAACTTTGGGGGATTAAGTCATCCTAAAAGACATATTTATTAGATTTTCGACTATGCTGAACAAAATGGCTATCTCAAAATTTTAATTGGGTGACTTTGAGAAAAATTAGCGTGGGAGGGGGCCTAGTTGCCCTCCATTTTTCGGTCACTTAAAAAGGGCACTAGAACTTTTAATTTCCGTTTCAATGAGCCATCCTACGATATTCTAGGACCACTGGGTCAATACGATTACCCTTGGGGAAAAAAAAACAAATAAACACGCATCCGTGATCTTTCTTTTGGCAAAAAATGGAAAATTCCACATTTTTGTAGATAGGAGGTTGAAACCTCTACAGTAGGGTTCTCTGATACGCTGAATATGATGGTGTGATTTTCATTAAGGTTCTATAACTTTTAGGGGGTCTTTCTCCCTTTTTTCGAAAATCAGCCACATTTTCTTAGGCGCGTAACTTTTGATGGGTAAGATCAAACTTGATGAACCTTATATATTTGAAATCAGAATTACAATCTGAATCTTTTGATGTATCTATTAGTATCAAAATTCCGTTTTTTAGAGTTTTGGTTATTATTGAGCCGGGTCGCTCCTTACTTCCAGTTCGTTATCACGAACTTTTTGACAATATTACACGACACTCTAATGCTATTATTAACTATAAAACATTTTGTTCTATACTTGCTTGAGTTTATTGCACATCTAGCTGATATTGGTTTCATTGTGACGTTCAAAATTGTCCATCATGCAGCTTTCAAAATTTCAACTTCCTTCCTTTACAGCACTGTGCCTCAGTTTTCCCACTCTCTGGGCACTTCTGCTTATGCTTGCAGTAAGATTCTCAATTTTTTCTTTCAGCTGGTGTTCTGGTGTGATTGGGCTCCGTCGAGAGAATTAAATTGATTATTCATTATGCAAGTAGTTGGAGGTTAAAAATACCAATGGATTATTTAATTGATGAGTCGGAAAGTATTAAGCCTCTTTTTTCGTTTTTGCTGACGTCATACAGCAAGGGAGCTTATATTATCTTATTCCGTTGAATGCCTACAATAGCAATTTTCATAGTTGTCTTTTCATTGTCAGCTTCTATATAGCTACTTCTTTATGCTTCTGCTTGGTCATGATTGAGCAGTTAGGTGAAAAAAAATCCTTCATCTCCTTACATGGCGCACAGAACGGAAATTAGCAATAAAAACAAGGCATTCACGTGTTCCTTTTTAAACAGGACGCTCAAAAAGTATGACATATTATCGAAAACGTCAAGAGAAAATTACTAACACAAAAAGACATTCGTTACTACTAGGTTCAGTGGTGATGCGTGTTCATGGTTCCATTGTAACTGAACCCCCGTGTAACTGAACCCCAAGCAACTGAACCCCTGTAGCTGAACCCCGTATAATCGAAATCCCGTGAAACTGAACCCCCGTGCAACTGAACCCCCGTATAACCGAACACCCGTGCAACTGAACCCTCGTGCTACTGAACCCTCATGCAACTGAACCCTCGTGCTACTGAACCCTCATGCAACTGAACCCTCTTTAACTGAACCTTCGTGCAACCAAACCCCCGTGCAACTCAACCCCATTTAACTAAACCCCCGTGCAACTGTACCCCCGTGCAACTGAACCCCCGTATAACCGAACCCCTGTGCAACTGAACCCCCGTGCAACTGAACCCCCGTGCAAGTGAACCCCCGTGCAACTGAACCTCCGTGCAACTGAACCCCCGTGCAACTGAATCCTCGTGCTACTGAACCCTCATGCAACTGAACCTCCTTTAACTGAACCCTCGTGCAACTCAACCCCCGTGCAACTCAACCCCATTTAAGTAAACCCCCGTGTAACTGAACCCCCATGTAACTGTAACTGTGTGTAACCATGTAACTGTGTGTTAACAGAACACAACTGATGAGCAAAAAGTGATGAAAGAGAGGGGTAATACCGAACTCTCAGCTACCATTCTTGGGAGATATCTGACAGTTTATAAGTGACCATGGAATTCCTGTGTTGTTTTAAAGTCATTTTTCTGTGAATAGGCAGCGTGGAGACAGAGTGCACCTGGCGACGATAAATCATATCAGTCCAGTTTTTGTCAGGAAAAAAATTACTCAGTAATAAGTTATTGCTCCCGCAACCATTATGCGCTTCTTGGTTCGGGCCTAGGGACCTAGTGGTAAATCCAGGCCTGAGCGTGCACATATTTCCTTTTGGTGAATTGACTTTCCCTTTAAGCATTCTCTGAAAGTTCCAACTTAATACACAAATCCCTTTTTGAGATATGCCACTTTGAAAAGCTGCACGCACATAGTGTCTTTTGATTTAGTTCAATTTCCCCCTCAAATACCTCATTCTGTCAAATTGTCAACTTGATATGCGTAGCATTAATAGTGCTAGTTTAATAGTAGCAGAGGTCGTAGTAGGAGCAGTAGAAGTAATAATAGTGTTGAATTAGTAGCAGTAGTAGTAGCAGCATTAATAGCAGTAGTAGCAGGTAGTTGCCCCAGAAGTTTCATCTTGATACGCTAAGTTGTTCCAAAAAAAAATTGCTGATACACCTGTATCAGCAATCTGTATGTTATTGCAAGTTACCAATTGTTAAAATTAAAGGTTTTTTCAAACAGTTCGTGCGAACGAACTGTAAAAAATGGAATTTTGATACCAATAGAAACATCAAAAGAATCTGATTTTAATTCTGATTTCAAATATATAAGTTTCATCAAGTTTAATCTTACCCATCAAAAGTTACGCGCCTGAGAAAATTTGGCTGATTTTCGAAAAAAGGGAGAAAGACTCCTAAAAGTTATAGAACCTTAATGAAAATCACACCATCATATTCAGCGTATCAGAGAACCCTACTGCACAGGTTTCAAGCTCCTATCTACAAAAATGTGGAATTTTCCATTTTTTGCCAGAAGAAAGATCACGGATGCGTTTTTATTTGTTTTTTTTTGTTTTTCTTTTTCCACGGGGTTATCGTATCGACCCAGTGATCCTAGAATATCGTGTAAGGGCTCATTGGAACGGAAATTATAAGTTCTAGTGCCCTTATTAAGTGAAGAGAAAAAATGGAGGGCAACTAGGCCCCCTCCCACGCTCATTTTTTTCCCTTAGTCACCCGATCAAAATTTTGAGATAGCCATTTTGTTCAGCATGGTCGAAAATATTATAACTATGTCTTTTAGGATGACTTAATCCCTCAAAGCCCCACGGGGAGGGCTGAAAGTTCCGAACTTTACCCAATGTTAACATGTAGTATTGGTTATTGGGAAGTATATAGACGTTTTCAGGGGGAATTTTTTCTGGTAGTGGGGGGTGGGGGTGGGTCAGGGGTTATATGGGAGGATCTTTTCATAAAGGAAGTTTTCATAAGGGAAGGGACATTGCTATGAAGGGGGCGCCGGATTTCCCATCACTATTTTAAAAAAAATCAGAAATTAAATATGAAAAAATAAGTTTTTCAACTGAAAGTAAGGAGCAACATCAAAACTTAAAACGACAGAAAACATTACTTATATGATTGGGTTCATCCCCTAGTCAATACCTCGCTCTTTAAGCCAAAAATTATATAGTACTTTCATAAGAACTATTTATTCTAATTAACGGCATTTGTGATTAAGGGGTCATTTTTAAAGAATTGGAACAAAATTCGAACTTTAGCTTAAAGAGCAAGGTATTGACTAGGGGGCGAACCCTCTAATATACGTATTAAAAATATAAGAATATAGAGGTTCGTTACGTAAGTTAATTCGTAAGTTACGTATATTTATTACTAATAAAAACGTTCGTAAATAAAATTAAACAAGTTTCGAGAAAGCCATTTAACCAAATAAAAGTAAAATTAATATTCATTTCGTTTTAATTATCCATGCACGGGGAGCCAAAATAAAAACCTACATTAATTCAAAAACGTTCACAAATGAAATAAAAAAACAAGTTTTTTTTAATTGAAAGTAAGGAACGACGTTAAAACTTAAAACGAACAGAAATTATTCCGTATATGAAAGGGGCTGTCCCCTCCTCAACGCCTCGCTCTTTACGCTAAGGTTTGACTTTCTCACAACTCAATTTTTTTGAACAATAAAATTTTGTTTTAATTGCAAATTTTTTTAATTAACTTTAATGAAAATCACACCATCAGATTCAGCTTATCAAAGAACATTATTAAAGAAGCTTCAAACTCCTATCTGCAAAAATTTGTAATTTTGCATTTTTAATTAACTTTAACGAAAATTACACCATCACATTCAGCTTATCAGAGAACCCTATTAAAGAAGTTTCACGCTCCTATCAAACAGTTCGTGGTAACGAACTGTAAGTAAGGAGCGACCCGGCTCAATGGTAACCGAAACTGTAGAAAAAAGGAATTTGGATACCAATAGACACATCAAAAGAATCAGATTTTAATGCTGATTTCAAATATATAAGTTTCATCAAGTTTAGTTCTACCTAAAAGTTATAGAACCTTAATGAAAATCACACCATCATATTCAGCGCATCAGAGAACCCTACTGTAGAGGTTTCAATCTCCTATCTACAAAAATGTGGAATTTTGCATTTTTTGCCAGAAGAAAGATCACTGATGCGTGTTTATTTGTTTTTTTTCCCAGGGGTGATTGTATTGACCCAGTGGTCCTAGAATATCGTGGGAGGGCTCATTCGAACGGAAATTAAAAGTTTTAGTGCCCTTTTTAAGTGACAAAAAATGGAGGGCAACTAGGCCCCCTCCCACGCTCATTTTTTCCCTAAAGTCACCCGATCAAAATTTTGAGATAGCCATTTTATTCAGCATGGTCGAAAATATGATAACTATGTCTTTTAGGATGACTTAATCACCCGAAGTCCCCGGGGGGAGGGCTGAAAGTTATGAACTTTACCCAATGTTAACATATAGTATTGGTTATTGGGAAGTATACAGACGTTTTCAGAGGGGATTTTTTCTGGTAGTGGGGGGGCAGTGGGTCGGGGTTATGTGGGAGGATCTTACCATGAAGGAAATTTTCATGGGAGAAGAGACATTGCTATGCAGCATTATTTAAATAAAGATCAGAAATTATATATAAAAAAACAAGTTTTTTAACTGAAAGTAAGGAGCAACATCAAAACTTAAAACTTAAGACAAAAAACATTACGGATATGATTGGGTTCATCCCCTAGTCAATACCTCGCTCTTTAAGCCAAAGATTATTTAGTACTTTCATAAGAGCTATTTATTCTAATTAACAGCATTTGTGATTAGGGACAACAAAATTCGAACTTTAGCTTAAAGAGCAA
>JAQQPU010013424.1:215-24328 GCA_029168905.1 Artemia sp. Kazakhstan ARC1039 | reverse complement strand
GGCCTAGATCAAACCCTAGATCATGATTCACAACTATTTGAAAATGGTATAACCAAAGAAATGTTGACTAAAACACATGGTATCATTGTACTAGACCTGTCTGGCACCCAGAATATGAGTATAGTACGAACGGAGAGTGTGCGTTTAGAGCGTACATTTGCCGACCCATTACCTGAGAGTATTGCACTAATCTCATTAAATCAATTTGAAACCTATTGGGAAATCACTCCCGAAGGCAGTGTTCTACTAGACCTTGCATCATTAACACCAGTCAAATAATCAATGTATTTAATATGGACCCCTACATGTCCAAACACAGATCCTATCGTCTACCCTCGGACTTCCTTGGAAAAATTCAAATTGTAAACAATACCCTAATCGTTGTTAATAGCAGTCCGTCGACTGTGAATACTGGCCATTGATTGTGCATCTTTCAAACATTGAAGACGATTTAATTTTTTGATCCTCTCGGCCTACCCTATACATTCTAAACTCCTCACATCAGCAACTATATTCAAAGCAGTGGGAAAACTATTATTCAAAATCGGAAGAGAGTGAAGGATCTGACGACTAACAGTTGCGGTTTCTATACACTACTATATTTCGTGTTCAGATGTCGCGGCTATACTTACAAGCAGTTTCTCAACATTTATGTAGACAATCCACGTCGGAACGACTTTATGGTGGAAAATATCCTCTCAGACCTTTATAATATTGATTTTAGTGCCCTACGAGTAAAGTGCTTAAAAAATGTATGTGAATTTGTTCATTAATAAAAAAAAATGTATATATACAACAATATCTTTATTCTTCACTTTAGATTTCTTCTTCTTCTTCTTCGGTGTATAGGCAACTGTCGAGAACCACTAATGCTGGTAGATAATTTGAATTCACTGTATATTGATCTTGATTGGCTGCAAAGCCAGGGTCACATTTTCTACAGTACAATGTAACTTCACTCTGGTCGTATCTCTTTGTATAATCAATGATACTATTTGCATTCATATTGTTAAATTCACATGTTTCAATCTGTCTATTTGAAGCAATATCACAAACAGTGTTTTCAAATGGTGAATCACATTTGGTAACTGCTAAAAAAATCACTAGGTATATAGTCATTATAGTTAGTGTCGTCACAACGATGATGTAGAAACCAAATTACCTTGTTACCCCAGCAGTTTAATCGTAGACCTGATTCTTACTCACAAAATAATTTAAAACCCCGATGATACCAGTCTTGTAGAAATAAACTAAAATCACGTTTGGGCTTCTTTCCAATCATACCAGGATAAGTATTCTACCACTGATCACATTTGTCATAGTGGGAATTGGAGTATAGTTGCCCTCTAGGGTTAGAGTCACAATTCTCTTCAAGACATGAATTATAGGCTTTAATTTGTACTGCATATCCTCTATGTAATTTACATGGATTGCATAATTTGCACTTTTCATTATATTCATCAATAATTATACAATTCTCACATGATGACCAACTGCCAAGAGTGTACATACATAGTGGATATGTATAGAACATTTTTTTGGTTTCCGATGTATGCTCTCTCACTTTCTCACAGCGAAAAAGAAACTGATCCATGGTTGAAAAATTCAGAGGGGTATGGGAGAGTAGTAACTCTGTGCCGTTACATAACCTCTTTTGAAGGTTGAGCCATCTACATAGAGTCTATGGCAATGTTTTTAAAAGTATATCCACGATATTATTCTGCTTTGTTTCAATTAATATATCAATAAATTGAGTAAAAGCATTTGAGTCACATCGTAAAAGCTTCATACAATAGTTCAATGGGGGAGAATCATTCCCCATTATATTGTAAAGTGTTCCCTGAGAAATTATCTTCCGTTGAAGTGATAACTCGAGAAAATAGTCATTCAGAATCAAATGTTTTTCCATAATCACAAGATTCGACCTAATTCTTTCTTTCTCAAATTTATTCTTTTTTTAATCCTAACACTCTCACTGCTGACTTTAGACTAGCCATGATTCGTTCTACTTCAAGAATATTCGATAGCCTAATAAAATCTAACAAAAAGAAAGGGGACATTTTTTATTTCGAAACAATTTTTTTAGTGTGATTACAACTACAACAATAATATATATTACACATATACAATTACTGATATAACTTATTGTCTTCTATATACTTTTCTATTGAATTTAAAGCACTTTGAAGTCTGTTCACATGTGCTATATCAATTTTTGCAGCGAAGCATAATTGGTCCTCCAATTTAAATTTACTCAATGATAACTTATATCTTGCATATACTTCATCCCATTCAAGACAAAGCCATGATCCTCTCGTGATTTCTAGCGCAATGTTTGGTGTTCTTGTATCATTGCTACTGCTACCAACTCCACTATCAACTTCTAATAGTGTAAACATTCCACTCATTATTGCACATATATCTTAATGAATAAATATATGAGTCAATTCAAACTGTTCTCACTCCTAGAATTCTATTCTCAAACTAATAAAAACTATACCAAAAATCCTTCCTTATATTCACTGCGTCACTTCCCGTTAGTATTTCTGACTCTCATAATTGGCCTAGAAAGAGACACGTGATCTTGTTCCGTTAGTATTTCCCACTCCCTGATTGGTCTAGAAAGAAGATGTGGTCTTGTGTATCTAGTATTATAGCCCTCTGATTGGCTGTAATCTTGTCCCCTTAGAAATGGTGACCCCTCTCTACTCATACATAACTCATACAATGTTCTATAGGAGTTATCAAAAGATAGATTGTAGATTGGTATTACATTTACTTTGCAGACAAGAGATGAAAGCCCAAACATCTCAAATTTATGTGGGCTGCCAGTCCACGATCCTATTGCACTAGCGCTTTTTACAAATGCCAATGCTAATTTTGACGGAATTCCGCCGTTGATAAAGGATGAGTCGCTGAAGGTTCGTGAGCCTGTAGCAATTTGACGTTGATTGACGATTGTATGAGGAACAAGTAGTTTAATATTATTTCCACTGGCTCTCAGTTTTTCCACTGCCAAAGCAACAGAACTCATAACCTGCTGCTTTCGTACATGTAGTATTGCCGAAGTGAGGGAGAGAGTTACATCAGGATTGGCAGGAAGTTCCTTTCGTAAAATGAAATTGGATGGAGCAAGCGTCAATTTTAGATCCAACTTAATATTTGGTGGTAGCCATTGGGGTATATTAAGTATTTCATGATATATTTTTCCAACTAGATGTAATTCACTAGTTGTAGGATTTTTAAGTACATCTGTACTATTAGTATTAGTAACATATTCATAACCATTTGAGGTGCCTCTCAATTCCTTGTATGACTTGGGTGTCATCAACATGAACCGCATATAGCTTGTATAATTCGAGAGATTGTTGCTTGTGCTCACCAAAGTGCCATTTATGTAGACACTGATTTGACAAAATAAATTATGTAATATACAATTTTCGTAGGAAATTTCTTCAGCACGGACTGGAATTCCATTGTCGGATTTCTGGACTTTCATTTGTAAATCTATAAATGTTGAAGACATGTCCATAAAATAGTCTTCGTTGGAATAAATTTGAAAGTGGATATTATCGGAGAGGGGTTGTTGCGGATAAAATTGTTCATAGTATCCATGTTTTACACTTATATCAGCATTTTCTGCATTGAATAGATTTAAAGATGAAATGATTTAAGGATAGGCATCCTTATGCGGTAGATATGCCATTGTTCAGTCTATGAAAAGAAATCCAGTTTCGATCTAACAATTCTCTTCCTGGGCTTCTTCTTTTGTTTACTCTATGTGTCGTCTTTTTCCTTCTTTTCTTTGACAGGGGTGATGTCTTTCGTTTCTGACCTGAGTAGACACTGATGAGTGGTGCACTGTTTCTCGACCTTTTTAAACGTTTTCCGTTTTGTTGATATTTCAATTGTTTGCGCACTGTACCTAAGATTTTCCAAAGCACTCTTTTTTAAATTCTTGCCAGAGCTCCAAATGTATAGTGTAGAGGATGTAAAATCTGTCGCAGCCGGTACAATATATTGTCTAGCCAGAGGTAGTGCAGAGCGAAACAGCTTAGCAAAGTAACTGCCAAGACAATAGCCTGACATGGATGAGCGATCTTTGTAATAGTCCATTCCATTGCCCAGTTGTCTTGGACCAAGAGTTTTAACATACTAGTAAATATCAGGAAAAATGAATACCACTTTTCTATTCGACCTTGAACACTGACAACGAACACTTGAACACTTGAACACTATCTTGTTTTTGAACACTGACAACGATGGGTCGAAAATGACATGTAATCACAGCCAAACCTTTTGATATTTCTAGGGGATCACCTAATTCAGTTCTTAGTGTTAACTGGCAGAGTTCCAAATAGGAATTGTTTACGGGAATATACTAAAGATGCTTTATATTGTAATGATAAATATGTTCTTGATTGGTTCGTTCAAGAACTCGTAGGAGGGGGACATTGCTATTGCCAACTCTGGATGTTCCAACAAATGAAGCATAGAAAAAAACACAAGTCTCCGTGGAGAAGGCAGGTGGGTAGTCAGCAAAAATAAAATTGGCATTTCCAGCACTTTTAACATTAATTATATTAAGTATAAAGCCAAGACCATCTTTTAGATTATCATTGCGAATAACCTTTTCATTGGCAATGGGTGAACTAATGTGGATCTTGACCTCTTCCTTTGAATAGATAAAATGAAAGAATCCTTTTTTACGAGCGGAAACTCTTTTATTGATAGAACGACATAAATCATTCATACAGATGAGTTCTTCGTATGTTAATTCAATATAAAGCTAATCCATCCAATTGATCTTTTGAATTTTATGCTGTTCGCTATCGGGTGGTGGTGACAAATCATAGGGTCTAATTTTTATTTGTATTTGCGATCTTTTCTCAGGATATCATAAGTATTTTTGAGAATACGGTCGACAAGAGCCACTTCATACGCGCCGTCAAATTTGATAGTGGGAGAGTTTCGTCCAAAAATCACTTGTTCTATTCAAATCATTGTAGAGGATCGGAGACATTGGACATGAATGTCACATAGAAATAATTGGTCATTGTTAATGTCTTCAACTGCAACCCAAGAATCAAAATCAGAGTTGTATCCCAGCCAACTAACAAGCAACTGTCTCTTGCCCCTGCAAGTACGGCTCTTTAATATCTTTTCAATTTGATAAATTTCACTACTGTTTCTAACTTTTTGTAGTCTATATTCATAAAAACCGCCCAGGATCTCATCATCTTTGGTGTCTCTCATAGCCGATATGCCGTGGGTTCAATGTCTAGGATTTTGGACACTTTAAAAGTTTAGTGCTCCATAAATAATTTCCCTTTTCAAAAATATTGGTGGTTCTATTAATTCGAACAGTATCACCAACATTGAATTTTTTTTCAAATTTTTTGTTGTTTTTTCACTGGAATATTGCTTTAGAAAAGCATCAAATGTATTTTCACTGCAATGAACTTCTGAGGGCTAAGACTGGACAGTGATTGATGTGGTCGTTGGTTATATATTTGTATGATTTTATCTAAATCATGAATAAAAGCAGCAGTATTTTTCAGCGTGCAATGTCTCGAAATTAATAGACGAATCGTTCTTATCAATCGTTCAGCCAATGCAGTCTTTATCGGACTCTGACTGTGATATAGCTTTGTATTATATTTCAATAGAACCTTTTACACATGTGGATTAACAAATTCACTACCGCGGTCACTTTGAATTTTTCTATAGCAATCTTGTTCAAGAATACTTTCTAAAGCCTGAACAACTTCAACACCTCTTTTTGATCGCAAAGGAATGGCATATGCATAGCGACTAAAGACACTGATTGCCACTAGAATATATTTGTAGGGTGTATTGTGACGCCTTTGAATCACTTCTAGAGTTAAGAGATCAGTTTGCATTATATGCAAAGGGAAAAAGGCTTTAGTTTGTCGATATTGTTTGCCCCGAAGCCTGCGATTCCGATCCAGAGTGTAACTTGGTTCATTTTCTAGGTACTCTTTCACATTTTTTATTGTGCTGCCACCTATTTCAGAGGCAACTTTAAAAATTGTTGTGGGGGAACTTAGACTTCCCACTTCACCAAGATTTTCATAGACATGTTTTAAAACTTCATCCATTTTGAACGCAGAAACGTAGTGTAGTGTCCACTCCGCTTTTGCACACTGGAGGGTGGTGCTTGTGATGGTGAGTTGATATTAATACGTCTTCGCTTTTGTCTGGTCGTCATCATTGGTGTTATAAAATCATTGCTGATGCTGCTGCTGCTACTAGGAGTGCTAGTATTTTCCAAGATTGATTTAAAATCTTCTCCTTCTTTTTTGAATGGTGGTGTTGGCGTTGTTAGAGGACTGGTACCTCAACTATATTCTCTTAATTTCCTTAAAGTCTGCTTATTACCAATAAGACTTTTGAGGAAGTTTGATGTATTTAGAAAGGTAAATTGATTATTGTCAAATGATAAAGTCCTTTACGATTCGCAACCATATCACAAATTAAATCAAGTAGATTATAACTTTTACCCTGAATTATAATTCGTTTCCCAGTGTTATTGACTTGAACTTGATGATAATCCTCACCACTACCACCACTTTCCAACAGGAGATATGTTAATACTCTTTTACTATGTTCTCGATAGGTCACTGGCAATAGGTTTACAATTGATGTCACTATTGAATTCAATTCCTTCTCCTTTGATTGTGTTGTTGCTACTGCTGCAGAATGTTGAGGAGATGTTTCCTGTTTGGGGGGTGGTGTGGATCTTTGACGGTGACGGCGGGTCTCTCATGATAAGGTCTATGTTTATCCACACGACGCAGTGCATCTTGAAGTAAAATTAGCTTTTTATCCTCGGTAATATTTTCATCATTAATAAATTTGCTTAGATTGTCTTCAAAGTGTTCCACGGGTGGAAAGGATAAGTTCTATTGGAGTCAATTTATAGGATTTAGCCATCTAGAGAAAACTGTTTACAAGTCCTGCGATTATTGGTAGTAAAAGCGTAAAAAAGCTACTGCTCGCTTGAAGGAGACGTTTTCTTTTAATTTTTTCCTTTGTTTTTGCACGCCAAGGCACGTACAGTGAAACGATGTCGCCCTGTCTGTTGTATAACACCTTCTGGAAAGTGTACATTGCCCTCAGTTAAATTTAAACAAAGTTCAGATACTAGATTAATAAATTCTTTGTCAACACCATGTTTAAGTATGGCCTTCATGAGTGGGGGTTTTTAAGTGCCTAGAACGGAAAATAAGTTTCTATTTTCATGTAGTTTCTTCAATGTCATGATGGCAGCTAATAGCCTTTTCTACTGTTCACCGGAAGATATACAATAATTTCTTTGTCAAAAATATCTGTGACTATACGTAGATCCTCGGGTGTATTCTGATTAAGATCTAGCAAAATGTACCCATAGCGCTTATTTGTCACCTGACTGTACACTGAAAATAGAAATTTGGGGGCACCTGGGTATATTTGCTTATTGAGAGTTATTAGAAAACTTGAATCACGAACAACTCGGTAGATAATATAGATGGTGCAATTCAAAGCAAGGGTTCTCATACACTTGCTCTGATGAAACAGATTGTGTAGAACTAGGGTTATGGAAATGTGTTCATGATGAAAGTGAACAGTAAACAGTTGTTTCATTTCCTTTGAGAACTGTTCAATCGATTCAGCTAAATCATCAATAATCAGCCATGAGATTGACTCAATGCTATTGAAAACATCAAGTCCCCGTATGAATTGTATTGGCATGGATGTGGCATTGGTAATAGCTTTTATTTGATCATAGGACTCCTGCCAAAAACTATAACAATAGTGAATTTTCTTTGGTTTTTCCTAAAACGTTTTATTACAATTTTTAATTATCTTAGCTAAAAGTGTCGTTTTCCCCGACATTGAAGGACCACAGAGAAACGATCTGAATGGTGTTTTAAATTGATACATACTGCTGCTGCTGTTGACAACAGTTGGACTACAACTAACTGTAAAACATGCTTGTTTAATGAATAACTAATAATAATAATTTTCCCTTAGATCTACCTAGTACGGTATTCAATAACAACAACAACAAAAACATACTTTTTTATTTTATTAACACCAACACTTTTTGTACAACAACAGTAGCAATAATAACAGAACAACATTTTTCATTTATTGACAAAAACAACTTAAAATACAGCAAGAACAACAAAAACATATATTTTTCATTTATTGACAACACTTTTTGTACAACAATAGCAACAACAAAAACAACAATATATTTTCATCTATTGCAAAAAAAAACTTAATATACAGCAAGAACAGCAATAGCAGCAGCAGCAGCACAGTTGAACATATTTGTAGACTAAGACTAGAAAAAGCACAATGTACAACATTTAAAAGATGACAATCCTCCCCAAGGGTCCCCCTTCCCCCGGGATGCTGAAGGCCGGGTCGGTGTCGAAGGTCGGCCGTGGGCGGGACCCCCACCCCACCCCTGGGGCCACGCGGGGGTGGAAAGTGGAAAAACAAACTCTGTATACAATAGCCGCAGTAGAAAAATGAGAACGAAAATGAAGATTTTAATTGAGATTTTAAATTGTTTCCCCCCCACCTACCAAGTACTATATTTTTCAATTTAAGTAAATTTATCCAGACCGAGTTGGTTTCGATAGTCCACACATTCAACTCAATCTAAAATTTGATAGTGACCGTGGGGGAGTACTCTTACACCATTTTCGATCAAATAGACCTTGTCGGATATGCAAGACATGGCATTTTTCTCGACTCTAACAGTATAGTTCCTGTACTGTAGAGAGCTTATTGCCTGCACTTTAGCTCTTGGCACTAGACAATTGTCTACACAGTTTCAGTAGACACTCATGTCGAAATTATTTTTTACAAAGTTTGTAGGCACCCCTTTGCACGCCTGTTTTACATCCTTGCCGTGTGTTTCCACACAGTAAACTTTGGGACTGGGGAACACCCCATTGAATATTAAATCACCCCCCATCTCCTACTTTAACATTAATAGTTGACTGGGGACCTGGCGTTTCACCAACTCGGGGTAGATGCTCTCATTCCAATTCGTGAAATCCATCCGTGGGCCAATGTGCACCTATTTTGCAAATCATTCAATAGATCTGCAGTTTTAACTTTTAACAACAGAGAATCTGTGTCCCCATAGTAAACTTAAACCTCCCCCTCCCTTGACCATTGTACCTTGCACATATTGTAAAAGAACGACAACATGAGTTTTTTTGCAATTTCAAGTACTGAACTACCCCCCCCCCCCCCCGGGTTGTGTCTGGGGACGGGTTTTCTCTTTTTGCTGTGTAGCAGAACCATATTCGGGTCTTGGTCGTGAATCTTTTAAAGTTGGGGTCGGCGGTACTTCGTGCACATTCTTTGGGACAAGTTACGACGTCACAACGTGATCTGTTTCGTACGCTTTCTCACATTTTTCAAAAAGCTGAATTTAAAATAAGTTTATACATTTTATTTTCGACTTTACTTTTTGCCTGTGAGCGCTTACTGACAAAGGTGTCAATAAACGTCTTCAAGTAGGGTTTCTGATTGAATTGCAGATCCCTGTGTATTTTTGTGACCCTAAAACCATTTGGTCACCATCCACCGCAATAGGACGTGGTGAACAATAATATTCTGTTTCGGGTATAAATCTCCAAGTAGTTTCTGCTTGGAGGGGGTCCAATGCATGCCCATACCCTCGACCAAAGACCGATTGTATTGGCTCAAAGATTCCTTGGTCACAGGTCTATTTATGCACGGAAAAACAAAATCTTTTACAGTGTCGTGAAGTTCCACTGGTATTTGTCCATCAATTTCAAAAAGCTATTTTTTTGGACCATTTTCCACGACGGTGTGAATGTCGGGGATGTCACAAGGATTTTCCTGCCATTTGTAATTATCACACGGTAAACTATAGTGAGATATCGCCGAGGAGTACAATGAGTTCATGTTAAGAAAAACAGCATTGAACTTTAAACCATCATCAGAATTTTGCGCAGTTGAATCCGTTGTTAGGACGCGATCCCCATGAAAAACATATCCCCCCCCATAGATATTTCTACAAATAAGTGTTGATCCATATCAGTGATCAAACCCATTTCCTCCCTACTGATTTTTATATTTAAGTCCATGACGAAGTGTGGTGTTGAAAAATAATAGCCAATGTAAAGCCCGAATTCTAAATAAATTTGATCTGTGTTTTTGCGTACAATATCCAAAAGAGTCAGTACATCACTGGCCAAGTATATTCTACAATAATCCCCAACATTTTATACCGACCCTTAGCCCATACTCGCTTAGGGAATTCATAGTCTTCGGCAGTACATTCACTATTGGTAAGTGAATTATAGAATGCTTCAATGGGAGGTAGTTTCTCCTCACTTAACCTTACGCCAGAGCAGTAATAGTCATATGCACTTATGCCCTTACAAGTCAGTAAGTCATATATTTTACTATCTGGAAAGCGCTGTTTGAGCCGAGGGAAACTATCGAAATTGTCACTTTTCTGCACTTGAAGTAGTTGACTCAGAGCCTTGGGGAAAAAAATATAAGAATCTAAAAAACGGAAATTATTCCAGCACGTATGCCCATTATCCACTGCCTGCCATTTGAACTCTAAAAGCAATTGCTTCTCGGCAGATTTGGGTTTAATATTATAGGTAAATAAGTTATTTACCCATGGGCTATCTGCATCCCCTCCCTCCCTGTACATACGTGCCAAAGCCGGTAAAATAAATTTCAAATCATAATTTGAATTGTGAGTGAAAACCGGTATAAAAAACTGCTGGATTACATTCACATTGCACGATTGTTGTGCCACACCACGAAAATTACTACCCCATGATGATATTTCCTGCCACAAGTAATCGTGGTCCCTGAATTTCCCCTTCCCATCTCCCTTAGTCTTCTCCCCCTCTAGTTCCTTTCCCCTTAGTCCCCTCTTCAAATTCCCCCTTACATATCAAGCATATTTTCCTATTTTTAATGGTCAGGCGATCTTCTGCTGATAGTATCATTGGGTAGTGGGTATTTCTCAAACGGGAAATAGCCCCATTTGCAGTGACAACAAACTTAGTCCATGCTTTGATCATGAAATCATTCTCATCCAAGGTCCAGACTATTTCTAACAATTGCATAGTGTTAGAGCTGTCTCTTTGTGCGTGGGCATAGGAAACTGCTATGGCTTGATGTTCTTTGATATGATTCGGAAAATGTGGGTCATTCACATCCATAAGCTTGGCTTCACAGTCTAAAATTATTTTATCGCTTTGCATAAGCGTATTATGGAAATTTTTAAATCATAAAATTGCCTGGTCACCCGAAACTGTTTCTATCGATTGATAGCCATGTCTTTTGCAATGTTTCTTGTGATTTTAAAACTTTAATTTGGTCCAAATCTAGACAGGCACATTAGGCAATAGTATCGTGTCCCATGGGTTTTTCCCTCCCCAAGAACTCTACTAATATCAGTAATAGGATTGAAACGGCCAATTCGAATGGGTTCACTAGATGGTATATACAACAACCAAACCCAGTGTTTCACCGATTCAATAGATGTCGCTCTTACTGGAAATGTTACCCCCTTTTTATGAGAACACACATCCTCTTGAAATTCCGTTTCATATTCTAGCACTGTAACACCGATATTTAAATATGCGTTGGCCCGTTCAAAAACATCTATCACTCTGATTTTTTTCCTTTAAACAAGAAAAATCTACTGGGGCAAAATCAGACCCCTCCTTCCCATGCACGGCCCAGTAGTCCAAATTTTCTTTGTAGCGTCACAAGCTAGAGGTTGGAAAGCTACTATGAGGAAAGCGTACATGAAACATTTTTAGCCTGTTTCGAAGCAGATTTTTTGAACGCCCTTGCATCCTTCTAAATAGGGATTATATTTTAAAACTATTGCCCTTGGTCCCGCCCCACCAGCCCCCCTCTTTAAATAAAATCTTCTTTAAATTTACATATATTTACACTTAAATTTTCAACAAATAAAACTACGGAACCACTCCCATTCTCATTATAATTTTCGAGATGAGTGACTTATTGTCGACCCGTTGCAAAAATACACTCTCCTAATTGTCCAAATGAGGATACACAACCAAAATTTCGGTGTGTACATAGTGGTCATAAGCCTCTCCATGACTCTCATTTAAATAAAATATTTTAATAAAATTGAGGCCTTAATGGAGTCCCGACCCCCTCTACCCTTATTTGAATCCGGTTTTCTAAAAGTACACGAACTTTCTTTACATATTCATGAATAATATAAATGTGTTCAGTTATAAAATTTCCCCCCATAAGTGCGTTAAACGGATCGCCAAAGGTTGCAGTGAAAACGTCTATTGTATTCAGAATCGAATTTGTTTGCTGAAATTCTGGTAGGGATGAAAATTGTGCATCATTACCTCCTCTCCCATTTATGTCATCATTACCTAAACCCTCTCCCCCTTGTATATCGTCATCACTACCTAAACAAACTTCCCCTTGTATATCATCACCACCTAAACCTTCTCCCCCCTTGTATGTCACTAGCTAAACCCCTCCCCTGCTTTGTTCAACAATAGGGCTGGTGTGTGTACTAAAATCTCCCAGTTCGCTTAGCATTTTCATGATCAATTAAATTTGATCGAACCGGGACAATATTCATTAAATCTGAGGGGGGAGGATTCTCATTTAAGTCTCTGGAAAAATTATCTAAAATTTGCAACGTATTAGGGCTTAACCATGTTAAATCACCCTCTGAAGTAACAGCATTGCCTTTTTGAACTCTACTAGCGTCTACATCTAAAGAATTACTATTAGCATTGAAATAATGTCCTAATAAACTATCTGTCCATTCCGTGTCATTGGTAATAATGTTAGCATATGTATCATCTAAATTCCCACTACCTTCATAGCACTCTCGTACCTGAATATCACGCCACTCCATTGGCACTTCAATTTGGATCATTTCATCAATGTTAGTTGTTTCTTCAGATGGAGGAGACGGTAGTACGTATGGAACCGATGTAACCTATAAAGAAACAGCCACTTAATTTCGAAGTGTATAAGACACCCAATTTGTTAAAGAAAGTCGAAAATAGGATTAAAAGCGTCAATATTTTCTAATTGTTTAAAACATATGCTTAAAAAATGCACACTTAGTAGTGGGTAGTAGTCGTAGCAGAATCAGTAGCAATGCCACTATATGTGTATGCATAGTGACATTTGGCTAGTTTTTAAGCTTTGTAATCACGTCTATTTCAAAAACTGACATCAGGTACTTATTTCTATACTAACAACAATAGTGAAATTACTTTTTCAGTTACAAAACTTAATTTTAATACTCATAAATTTTCAATATTCATAGTTTTCTTAGCAGATTATCTAGTAGAAAGAAAAAAACAGCGTATGTGCCACTCCCACTAAAATAATAAAAATCCTAACATGTATTATACTTAATTGCAGCACTATTTAACAGTATAATAACCCTAAATTTGCAATAGTCATTTTTTTGGCGAATTATCTAGTAGACAGAAAAATAATAAAAGCAGCACATCCGCCACTCACACACATACAAACAATAAAATAGTGAAAATCATAACATGTAACATACTTAATAGCAGCACTATTTAGCAATATAATAGTCTTAAATTTGCAATACGCATAGTTTTCATAGCGAATTATCTAGTAGAAAGATAAATAATAAAAGCAGCGCTTGCGCTTCCTATAATAAAAATGACATTCTAGTTCCATCTTAATGTACTCAAAATGAAAAACAAATATCATATGAAAATATTTATCATAAGGACTACCATTTACCATCTCACAATTCATAGGATTTACTGTAGAAAATATGACTGAAATAAAAAAGCATCTTTTTTCTGAGAAAATTTTCCCATTTCCCATCTCACAATTCATAGGATGTACTGTAGAAAATATGACGGGAATAAAAAGTATCCTTTTCAGCGAAACCTCTGCTATCCTAATTCATAAGGATTTAGAAAAGCTGGATGCACTTCAAAGGATTCAATAATTACACCTGTTTATCGGGGAGATTAAATCAGCCTAAAGTATTATTAGTGTCAAAAGGATTTATTTCCTTTGGGAGAATTATCCGTTAGTTTCTGCTAGCCTATTTTTCGAGAAAATATCAATAAATTTAAACTTACATTAATATCTACAGTAACAGCTTGCGGGCCATCAACTTCATTTGCATGGAGCACAGGACTTGAATCCTGGGCAAGTTCACTTTCTTGCATTGAGGTGACAAAGGGCCATGCATTGTGGGTGATGGCATTCTCACCTTGTATAGAGGTCGTAGAAGAGGCAATGTATTGAATTGCACTAGGTCGTAATTGATTTGCATCCTCAACCCGTGTCTTCTTCTCGGCGGGAGGGACGCATTCTTCAGCCTTTTCCTCAAAAAGAAATTAAATTATAGCTTTTCATGTAGAGAAAAACCGTACAAATTGTTGTGAAAAACCAAACTCGTCCCCTATTACACACCCCACCCCTTCCCCCTCTTCGATATTGATGTTAGAAAACCAATTACTAGGTTGTATCTATTTAATGTATGCTTTACTCCTTCCCCCCCTAATGTGGAAATGTGTAGCCCAAATTTGTTTCTAAACTATTATATTTTATTGCGTTAGCATTAGGAAAACTTTACTTCTTTCGTGTGTCATATAATGCACAAGTACCTAATTTCCTTCTGAAAAAGCCTGTAGAACAAAAATGTACAAAAAAAGCCATAATACAGCATAAAGTCCTGTAAATATCTTAGAAATTATGTTTCTAAAAACCAGGGCTAATGAAAAAACCTAAAATTGTGGGGCTGGGGAGGGGTAAATTTTCAAATTTAGATAGTTACGTAGGCTACAAACTCATAGCAAAACTTTAGAAATGTTATAAGCTCAAGATACAGGGGGGGGGGATATTTAGATATAGACTTCTTAACACAGTTCCAGCATATAGGCTTTAAATTAGAAAAAAAGATCGTTAACATACACACAAGCCTAAAATTTGCGATCGGAGGTAAAAATGCTAGCCAATTTACATTTAATATATTCTCTGCTTTACCCTCCCATCCCCACAATATGCAAATATATATACCCCGAATTTGTTTCTAAACTATTATTCATCCATGTTCATTTTATTAACCAAACTTGACTTTTGAAGAAGTCTCCCTTATAATGCAACAGTATCGCAATATCTCAATTAATTATTTATAAAACAAACTTACGACATATAAATGGCTAACAATATTTTTAACATTCTCCATAGTGCTTAATGTTCAATAGCTTAAAATGAACTGTTATATTAAGCAATACAATGAACTTATGCTAATGTTTCCAGAGAAGCCATATTTAAAAATAAAAATGTATAACTTGATTTCCATCATAGCCTATTACGTAAATTTAGGCAAAAATCCTTCCTTATATCTGTTGCGTCACTCCCATTTGTGTTCAATAGGGTTAGAAATATCTATGATTGGCCTAAAAAGAGGATGTGGTCTTGTACGTACATGGATTCTAGTTCTCTGATTGGCTGTCATCTTGTACGTACAGTATGTAAATATGCATTTCTACTAACTTTGGCAATATATTTGCACATTAAAGGGGTGGGGTAAGGTTAGGTTAAATTAGGTTACTTTACAGCCCAAATTTTATTATTATATAAACTAAAATATTGAATTTTCATTATATTTTGGCATATTTCATTAATATTAACATAACTTCACTTCTTGGGTGTGTTCTATAATAAACAAGTATCTCTTTATTTATATAAAAGAAGTAATAAGACCGATGCTTATCGAGATTTCTGAAGGATGGGACACGTTTTTTCCGTGAAAATATAAAAAGGCCATTTTCAAAATTGTTGCTGGTGCCCCAGTAATTATACTAGCTCAACTAGAATAAAAAGAAAATAGTTTGTATATATTTTCGGGAAAAAACTGGAGTTTTGAACCGACAAGGAAAAAAATTATGACGAAAATCAAATATTTTATTTAGATCACCGATAACCAATTTTCAGTAATCCCGTTATAAGCCAAGGGTACCGATTGGGGAAAATGCAGGGAGAAAACGAGGATTTTGTTCTATTCTCTGCATAAAGAGTCAAAAAGGCCTTATTCAAAATTTCATGGGTAATCTTAAGGCATTTTTCCATTTCTTGGGAGATAATTTTACCCCCTTCCCTGTAGGTGCACCTGTATAGAACACGGTAAAGAAACAAAACAATGATTAATTACAATGCTAAAGAGTATTGACGTTCTAGTGATTTCGATTCAATGTCTAGTGATTAGTGTGCTGATTAATCATTTTTTTTCAAGAATTTAGTAGTATTGTTCACCGGATAGCAACGTTGTCACAATTTAAAAGTTGAATTTTTAATATTAAGAAATGTGTTCCTTCTAATGTCTCAGCTGAACTGGCATCCACAAGGACACGATAATGATTGATATTGCATCTAATAATCCCAAGGATGGATCTAGAGCATAATCTTGAGGGGCACAATGTGACAATGGCACCAATGAGAAAAATCTGGGGGGGGGGGGTACAATATGATAAAGGTGCCAATAATTGACCAAATTGAGAAATTTAGTCTAAAAAAACTGAAAAAAATGGAAAGAAGGCACCGAAAACAATCTTGGGGGGGGGGGGGGAGCAGGGCCCCCAGAATCCGCCAGTGAATAATCCAGCTCTCACCAATGTGAGGAAAAATTGGTAAAATTCAAGAGGATGGTGAATGAAACTCTTATGAAATAATCCATAGCATAAATTATATCGTGGTAACATGTTTTCAAGTAGTTACCTCCGTCTTTCTCCCCCCCCCCCAATGAAGTTGCTCTTGGATGAACTGTTAAAAGCGTTGTGTTAAAAATGAAACTTTGGGAATAGACCTAAAACACAAATAAGGCCCAAGCACAGTGTTTTAAAGCTCATATCTTTGCTAATTCATGATATGCAGGCCAGGCCTAGGTTTTAAATGCCGTTTATTTTAATGGATTATTCAAATAGGTAAGAAAGAAACTTACCACTAGCATCCGAATTTTACCATGAATCCAAATATAACATTCATTTCCATCACAGATGAACTTATTCAAAAGTCAAGCAAGGGTAACCACCCTCAATCAAGAAATAGTGCATTCATGAAGCAAGTACATCTCCCTTCTTTTTAGAAAGTGCGCATTGAATCTCCTTTCGGAATTCAATTTGACATGCAATTGGAACATTTTAGAAGCTTGTTTAGCAATTAGAATTGGAAAAAAACTCCACTAAACAGAAGGGAGTATCACTAAGAAAATGAAAAAAAATTTGCTGCTACTTAAATAGCGAAAAAAAATTACCCAGCTCGGCAATTTTTGGTCCTTTAATCTTGAAAATTAAAGCAAAATCACATTTTCATTTGACATTTTTAGGAAAACAAATGCTAAATCAATCAGCAAATTGGGAAACCTGTGGTAGTATAATGTGTTGAAAAACAGTATTCTTGCAATTAAATTGGTTCTGGTTTTTTCTTAAAACGTCATATGAAAATGTGGCTTAAAACTGGTAATTACTTAAAATCGGAATGTAAGCGACATCCTCTACTGCTACAGTCCGCGACAAATATATGTGCTACAAGTTATTAATTAAAGGATTAGATTACACTTCCGCAATCAATATACTTCAGTAACAGCTATCAGGTGACATCAAATGTGTTAGTAAACAACACTGAGCATATTTATTAAAGAAATTAAAAATTATGTATTTCTGACACTACGGCATATGAGACTGACCCTATAGCCATATTAATACTTAAAAATATACCTTCTAATAATTAATGTTTAACGTTGCATAGAGAGTGATTCTGGATCATAGTAGTTGAAGTCTGGAACGTTGTAAACGCTGAAGTTATATTCCTAGTATTGTTCAAGAATACGATCCTTGCATGCAAAAGGGTCGAGTGACACAATCGAAACACTTTTCATTGAAATTGTCAAAATTCAAAATATATCGTAATTTTTACAATCTAATCTTTTCTGTTACAATTGGCACACAGCCAGTGTAAAACGAAAAGCTTATGCTTGAAATTTCTTCATTTGGTCATTTCAAAAAAAAAGAGAAAAATATTCAACAAATAAAGTTTTAAAAGTCAATAGTTTCAGAGTTGTAATCGAAATCGTAGAAGGATCGACCTCCGTGTCTCGAAACTGCTATACATGTACTACATTTACTGCTTCAGTATTTTCACTAGTATATGTAGCAGCTTTGGTTGTCCCTCTGTGGTACTTTTCTTTGGAGAGAAAAGAAAAAAAACAAGAATTTTTTTTTCAAATTGACTGAGAATAACTCACTGTATTAAACTAGGAATTTTAGAGTTTAACTCGTAAGAATTGATAATTTTGTATTCTTGTACGTTTGTCATTGATTTCTTAAGCTGCAAAGTGATTCTTTTATTTTTACTTTGATTCATTTTAGTCGACTATTTCGCCAAATCCAAGTTACCCACAGGTCACAGAGCCTAATGAAATGAAATTCTAAAGTAAACAAATTAGCTTTCATAAAACACACAAATTTGTAAAATTGTCAATATATATCATTTCATACTATGAAAAGGTATCTGAGGAAATAGTTTCAGTTCACGGCCAACAAGGTATCTTGTAATAAACATCCAGCGGTTTTTGATCCTATGATATGTTTTGATGGTTTCGACTCTCTGTTCTTTCCAGTCATACATATCCCTAAAAATGAAAATATACTTGTGACAAAGACAAAATAAATCGTAAATGGTACATGGGGTCTTCATAGTAGGACATGTAAACACAATTCTTTGCTATCGCTGAAGGATCGTTAAATAAATTAAAAAAACATTTTGAGGCTATGCAAGACCTTTGTTCCTATTAATTTAAAAACAAAGTTTTGCTGAGGTAAGTAAAGAGCGAAGTTAAAACTTAAAACGAACAAAATTATTGCTTCAAATGCCATCTAACAAGTAGTAATAGTATCATGAGCTACTGGGTTAAGACCCTTCAGGCCATTAGAATGGTTATAGAATAGAGGCAAGACCCCTGAGGGACTAAACCATGCCATTCCTCCTGAGCTTACCCCCATATTTGGGAACTAGGTCATTGATTACACGCCCATATTTGTGAACTAAAGATTGAACAATCCAATTTGGGTCATTGACCTACTTAGAGATAGATATCCGAATTTCTGTCAGAATTTGATTAGCATATATTCAACCTTCAGAAGTCAACTGATTCAAGTACAGAAAAGGGATGACAATTTAAGTAAACAATTTTAATTGATTTCAAAATTGAACTAATAGAATTTATGATATAATGTATTGTTTAGTATTGGAGTATGCATAAAGTAGAAACCAATAAAGTCTAATTCCTTTTTTTGTAATAGTACGACAGCCCTTAGCCATCAATGAACCAACCTCCATGGCACACAATAATCCACCCCAACTTTTTTGCCTTTTTTTGTACTTTTTAACTTTTTTGAATTTTTTCAACTTTTTTATATCTTAAAATGACATAAAATATACTTAAAACAAAAAAAAATCATATTTAATATTTTCGAAATACGAAATGAGAAAGATATAGATATGTTAGTCATTAATTTTTAATATTAGACAAATAATGTTTGTAGTAAAAAATTTCTTTTTTTGGGAACAGAATTTTTGAACTAGAAATTTTAGTATAGAGTTTTAGATTAGAGTTTTATTTTAAAGTTTTAGTTTACAGTTTTAGTTTAGTTTTAGATTAGTTTTAGATTAGAGCCTTAGTTTAGAGTTTTATTTTAGACTTTTAGTTTAGTTCTATTTTAAATTTTTAGTTATATTTTTAGTTTGAGAGAGAAAAAGGTTTATTAAAAAAATACACAAATTAACAACAAAACCCGAAGTTTATTAAACTTGTATGGGTACACATCACCTTTTACAAAACCCTACATACACAATTACTACCAGCCAGCCTTAGACCCCCCCCCCAAAAAAAGGACAAAAAATAATAAGAAGAAAATAAATAAATAAAAATAAACAAAATAAATTAATTTCTAATAATTTCACGACCTAATTGGATACCGAAAACACAAAACTAAAAATCATTCATTCTATTCTACCTCCTCGTCGTCCTCCCAAAAAAAAGTGTCACAATCACTTGAGAGAAAATTCGCCCAGCAAGGATTAAAACTCATATGTAGACAAACACTGTCCTTTTAGCTTACTGCGAAATTCATTTAGCTCATCAATTGTTGAAATTGCTTGCGTTAATGGTTCCCATACCCGAGGGCCAACATGTCTTATGGAAAAAACAGATCGCTTTGTAATAACCTGAGGTCGCCGAACTAGTGTTGATGTTCTAGTCGAGTAATTATGAAAATTAACACCACTTGTAAACATTTCCCTAAAACACTCAGGTAATAACGCGTGTGTATATTTAAACATAAAAAGAGCATTATAAAAACGGAATAATCCAGCCATCGGTAATATATTTACTTGATTATATCTATGTCTAACAGGCATATTATGATTATCTCCAGTTAAAACACGTAGGGCATTATTTTGTAAACTTCTAAGGGGACGAAGGTGAATTAAAAACGTGCTTGACCACACAAGACAACCATATAGAAGGTATGGGTGAACAAAAGAAAAATAAAGCAATCTCATAATGTCTTTCGGAAAAAAGTGCTTCAGTTTCCTCATCATCCCAACATTTCTGGCAACTTTGCCACTAACACATGAAATGTGCTCTTTGAAGTTAAGGCACTCATCAACAATCACCTCTAGATACTTTGTCGAAACTTCCCGAGGCAGAATATTTTCACCTAACTGTATTTTTTCAATCCAAGGGTAGTAATTGCTACTTCTCCCATACATTACAAAATGGGATTTTGCATGGTTTAGTTGAAGTCTGTTAACCCTCATCCATTTCTCAATGTTTAACATGCCAGTCTGAAGATTCTGTATAAGCATTTCCCCGGTTTTTGCAGCAACAGTTAGATGCGTGTCATCAGCAAAATAAGGCAAAATAGATTTTGATGCTCCAGTATCACGACATTTTAAATCAAAAGACAGTCCATTGATAGCATTTCGCAGGTCATCAATATATATAAGAAACAGTAGTGGCCCCAAAACAGACCCTTGAGGGACACCGAATTCAACACTTTTAACTTGCGATTTAATTTCACCAGCACTGACAAACTGCTTTCTATCCTGGAGAAAAGATTCCAATAGACGATAAAACATACCTCGAAAACCACAATTCCTCAGCTTCACCAGAAGAATTCCATGGTCCACTGCATCAAAGGCTTTCACAATGTCCAAAAAAACAGATGCAACTTTCCACCCTTGGTCCAGAGCATCGTTCACAAAAGTCGTGAGAAAAAGAAGAGCTTGATCTGTCGACATTGCTTTACGGAATCCAAACTGAGTTTTACTAAAATACTTTTTATTCTCAAGAAAATCAACCATCCTGCCACTAATCAATTTTTCAAAAACTCTCGATAAAACTGGCAGCAATGAAATAGGCCTATAATCATTCGGCAAATTTTTTTCCCCGCCCTTAAAAAGCGGAACCACTCTAGCAATTTTCATAAAATCGGGAAAAACACCAACTTTTAGGCACATATTAAATAGAACACAAACCTGGTCGCATATTTCCGAGAAAACATACTTAAGTACACGCAATGAAAGGAAGTCAGCACCCGAAGCATTATTTCTCATGTTCCACAATGTGGTACGTAATTCACTAGCAGTTACTGGTTTCAGATATGCAGATACATCACTTTCCTCGGGTAAAAACTGGTGGTATGTTCCATCCTCAGAAAATTTTCTCGTGGAGTTCGCTATCCGTTTACCAACAATAGAAAAATGGTCACACATATTATCTACAATCGAAGCATCAGTGTTGAAATTTTCAGGTAAAATTGAACTTTTGGAAGGGCTGAGAACAGAGTGAATTACTCTCCACGTTCGCCTGGTATTACCTGCACTTTTTTTAAACTCATTTCGATAATAATTAATTCTCGCTTCTCGTAATAGGTTATTGAGTTCACAATTATACTTCTTGTGTCTCACTTTCGCCTCAGGAGACACTACAGAATATTTATATAGCAGTCTTCGATTTGATATGGCCTTCATCAGTCCTCTAGTAACCCAGGGTTTTCTAGGGGTAACATGAAACGCCGGCTTTTTAATAACTGTACAACTTTCTTTTAGTAATTTAGTTATTTCTGAATACCACAATGAAAACTTTTCATTCACTTGCAGATCACTACTTTCTAAAAAGTCAAATTGAGTGTTCTTTAATTTTCTTCTGAATATGTTAAGAGCCTCAGCATCCATTTTCAATGCAGAAATTTGTGGTGGTATATTCATAGCTGTAGGGACACCAAACTCTCTAATAACAACAAGAACACCAAAATGATCAGAAACATCATTCAAAATAACATCAGCAAAATCATACTTCACATTAACAAATATATTATCCAAAAGTGATTCTGAGCGCAAAGTCACTCGACTACATATATTAACTGTCGGTCTTAAACCGTAACCCAACATAACATTTAAAAACTCACGAACTCTCGGGTTTACATTTACTGAAAATAGATCAAGATTAAAGTCTCCACAAACAAAGCATGGGCGATTTAAACCTGACAACTTATCCATTTGCCGCTCCAGCAAATCATTAAATTCCTGCACATTTCCAGATGGAGGTCGATAAACAACCACCACAAAGAAAAATTTTCCTGACTTACAAAGTTCAACCACCATTGATTCAAAAACCATCTCTTTATTCACACGGAGATCATTCCGTATTTTCATTGTAATATTCTTCCTGCAATATAAAGCCAATCCACCATGTAATCGTGATTCCCTATTCTGCGTCACACAGTCATAACTATCAATTTCAAGTAGACTAATTGTATGATTACGAAGCCACGTTTCATTCAATGCAAGGACATCCAACTCAGAAAACTTACATAGTTCGGTTAAAAAATTAAATGAACTAGAAAGACCTTGACAATTCAAATGGAAAATGCTCAAACTTTGCTGACCCATAGTAGATTTATTTCCAATATCAACTGGAAATTTATATTTAACCACTGGAAAATCCTCCATCGTTCCTTCATCATAATCCGGATTTAAGACCCCATTCCCCAGAACATCCCAACTCAACGAATTTCTCTCAAGTTTTTTCAGTCTATTATTGTCATAATCCAACTCATTTTTTCAAGACACAAGCTTAGGAGGCAAAAAAGGAAACTCATAGAAAAATTAACTCTACTTACAACAACCACAAGTGATCTCCAGTATCCAGGAGGGCCGCAATCAATTTATAAGTTTAGTCTTACTTTAGATTAATAAGTTTAATTAATAATTAATAGTTTAATTTAATTAATAAGTTTAGTCTTACTTTAGAATTTTTGTTTAGAGTTATAGTTTGGAGTTCTAGTTTAGAGTTTCAGTTTAGTTTTAGTTTAGATTTTAGTTTAGATTTTGATTAGTTTTAGTTTAGAGTTCTAATTTAGAGTTTTAGTTTAGAGTTTTAGTTTAAAGTTATAGTTTAGAGTTTTAGTTTTGAATTTTAGTTTATAGCTTTAGTTTCGTTTTAGTTTAGTGTTTTAGTTTAGTTTCAGATTATTTTTAGTTTAGAGTTTTAGTTTTAAGTTTTAGTTTAGAGTTTTAGTTTTTAGTTTTAGTTTAGAGTTTTAGTTATATTTTTAGTTTAGAGTCTTCGTTTAGAGTTCTAGCTTAGACAGCTTCGAGTTTTAGTTTAGAGTTTTAGTTTTGAGTTTTGGTTTTGAGTTTTAGTTTCGTTTTAATTTAGCTTTTAGATTAGTTTTAGTTTAGAGTTCAAGTTTAGAGTTTTAGTTTAGAGTTTTAGTTTAAAGTTATAGTTTAGAGTCTTAGTTTTCAGTTTTAGTTTATAGCTTTAGTTTCGTTTGAGTTCAATGTTTTAGTTTAGTTTTAGATTATTTTTAGTCTAGAGTTTTAGTTTTAAGTTTTAGTTTAGAGTTTTAGTTTCAAGTTATAGTTTAGAGTTTTAGTTTTTAGTTTTAGTTTAGAGTTTTGGTTTCGTTTTAGTTTAGACTTTTAGTTATATTTTTATTTTAGAGTCTTAGCTC
>JAQQPU010013423.1:12322-24328 GCA_029168905.1 Artemia sp. Kazakhstan ARC1039 | reverse complement strand
ACCAAGAATACAACTACCACAAATCAGTATCAATAAATAAATGAAACCCGAAGTGAACAAAATAAACAAAATAAGTTTTTTTTTTAAGTAAAAAACTCCATTTAACCAAAATGAACAAAAAGGAATCAAATAATCTACCACGAATACTCTACCAATACCCTAATATCAATACTCTAATCTATCAAGAAATAATCTACCAAGAATACAACTAGCACAAATCAGTATCAATAACTAAATAAAACACGAAACGAACAAAATAAACCAAATAAGTTTTTTAAAAAAAGTAAAGAAATCCATTAAAACAAAATGAACAAAAAAGAATCAAATAATCTACCAAGAATACTCTACAAATACTCTAATCTATCAAGAAATAATCTACCAAGAATACAGCTACCACAAATGAGAGTATCAATAAATGAATGAAACCCGAAACGAACAGAATAAAAAAAAAAGTTTTTTTTTAAAGTAAAGAACTCCGTTAAACCAAAATGAACAAAAAAGAATTAAATAATCTACCAAGAATACAACTACCACAAATCAGAATCAATAAATAAATGAAACCTGAAACAAACAGAAATTAAAATAAATAAGAGTTAAACTCAAAACGAGCAGAAATTAATATGAGCAGGGTTCTAAACCCCAAGCTTTCTTAAAGCCAGAATATAATTTTTACTTTACTGAAAAAAAAAAATCAAATGAATTTACGGAAAAAAATGTGCATTGTCAGTTTAATATACATATGCTGATATTTATTCCTTAAAATCTTAATTGATTTTTGATTTCTTAAAGTTAAAAAAGTGAAAACGTTTCAAAGAATTTTTTTCAGTAAAGTACAAATTTTATTCTGGCTTTTACAAAGCTTGGGGCTTAGAACCCTACTCATATTAATTTCTCGTCGTTTTGAGTTTGACTATTATTTATTTTAATTTCTGTTGGTTTTGGGTTCCATTTATTTACTGATACTGATTTGTGGTAGTTGCATTCTTGGCAGATTATTTGATTCTATTTTTGTTCATTTCGGTTTAATGGAGTTCTTTACTTTTTTAAAAAAACCTATTTTGTTGAAAAAGTCCTTTTTTAATTAATTTCTGTTCGTTTTATATTGACATAGTCATTTTCAGAGAGAAAGACTGAGCCTCTTCTAAAGTTAAACAACCATCCCTTCCATAAAAGCCTTAAATACCCCTGGGCATTGGTTACAACCATTGCCCCTAATCTCTGGGAATGTTTTTAACCCCAAAGGCCTTGTTATATGATATTTAGACCATTTTGAATAGAATATCTATCCCCAATTTATTTTTGATGCATTTCGGGACAATACGACGTGTGTGTGTGGTGGTGGGGAAGGGGGGGGGGGGGTATAGCTGCTCTCCGATCACTTTGACTCTTAAAA
This sequence comes from Artemia sp. Kazakhstan ARC1039, assembly GCA_029168905.1. Classification (NCBI taxonomy): domain Eukaryota; kingdom Metazoa; phylum Arthropoda; class Branchiopoda; order Anostraca; family Artemiidae; genus Artemia; species Artemia sp. Kazakhstan ARC1039. The sequence goes on along the minus strand of JAQQPU010013423.1, from coordinate 22,935 downwards.
AGAACACTTGAGTGTCTGATTACCAATCCAATCAGCCCCCTATGAAGTTTATATGACCACACTTTCTATAAAAACCTTATATGTCCCCAGGGTATAACTTACAACCCTTACCCTGAGGGATGGGAGTTTTGTTATCCTCAAAGACATAGTTTCCAGACAGTTCTGATACGCTATGCTGACCGTTCTGATAGACCGTTCTGCTATCTCGAAATTTTGATTGGAAGTGTTTGAGGTAATTATGGGCGTGAGTAGGGGGCATTTGCCCTTTGATCACTTTCTACTAATAAAAAAGGCACTATTGTTCTCGATTTCCAATCCAAGAAGCCCTTTTTGAAGCTTCTAAGAAAAAAATTTCTATATAAACCTATGTAATCCCCCTAGGGCATAACTTAGGACTATTGTCCTGAGTGCTGTGGGGGAAGAAATTTCCAATCGAATGACCCCTTTTTGAAATTTTTACTACAACATTTTCCATAAAAACATTATATGCCTCCAGGGTATAACTTACAACCTTAGCCCTGAGGGCTGTGGGAGGGGGGGCTGTCATCCTCAAACATCTAATTTCTAGAACGTTCAACTACGTTCAACAAAATGGCTATCTCCAAATTTTGATTTGATGTGTTTGGGGTAATGGTGGACATGAGAGGGGAGTTACTTACCCCCCAATCCCTTTCGACAAACAAAAAGGGCACTAGCCCTTTTTGAAGTTTCTACAAGATCGCTTTCTATAAAAACCTTATATGACCCCAGGTCATAATTTAAAACCCTTGTCCTGAGGGCTGTAGGAGGGTTGTCATCCTCAAAGACATAATTTTCAGGACTTTCAACTACGTTGAAAAAAATGGCTATCTCAAAATTTTGATTGTATGTGTTCGGGGAAATGATGGGCGTGAGAGGTGGGTTAGTTGCCCTCCAATCACTTTCGACTATTAAAAAGTGCACTATCCCACTCAATTTCCAATTGAATGAGCCTCTTTTAAAGTTTCTACGACAACGCTATCTATAAAAACCTTATATGCAGCCAGGGCATAACTTACATCCTTTGCCCTGGGGGCTCCGGCGGGTTTGTCATCCACAAATACATAATTTCGAAAACTTTCAACTACGTTGAACAAAATGGCTATCTCAAAACTTTGATTGAATGTGTTTGGAAAAATGTTGGGCGTGAGAGGGGGGATTAGTTTCTCTCCATTCACTTTCGACTATTGAAAAGGGCACTAGCCCTTTCAATTTACATTCAAATGAGCCCTTTTTGAAGTTTTTGCGACAAAACTTTCTATAAAAACCTTATATGCCTCCAGGGCATATCTTCCAACCCTTGCCCTGAATGCTCTGAGGGGATTATCATCCTCAAAGACCTAATTTCACGAACTTCAATTACGTTGAATAAAATGGCTATCTCAAAATTTTGATTGGATGTAGTTGGGAAATGGTAGGGGTGAGCGGGGGGGGGGGGGGGTAATTACCCTTCAATCACTTTCGACTATGAAAAAGGGCACTATTCCTTTCAATTTCCAATCGAATGAGCCAGTTTTGAAGTTTCTACAAAATCGCTTTCTATAAAAACCTTACATAACCCCAGTTCATAATTTAAAACTCTTGCCCTGAGGGTTGTGGGGGAGGGGTTGTCATCCTTAAAGACATAATTTCCAGAAATTTCAACTACGTTGGAAAAAAATGGCTATTTCAAAATTTTGAGTGTATGTGTTTTGGGAAATGATGGGCGTTAGAGGGTGTTAGTTACCCTCCAATCATTTTCAACTATTAAAAAGGGAAATAGCTATTTCAATTTCCAATCGAATGAACCCTTTTTGAAGTTTCTACGACAATGCTTTCTATAAGAACCTTATATGCCCCCAGGGTATAACTTAAAACCCTTGCCCTGAAGACTCAGTGGGAAGTGTCCTGCTCAAAGACATAATTGCTTTCAACTGCGTTGAACAAAATGGCTATCTCAAAATTTTTATTGGATGTGTTTGAGGAAATGGTGGGCTTGAAAGGGGTGTTAGTTGCCTTCCAATCACTTTCGACCATTAAAAAGGGCGCTAGCCCTTTGAATTTCAATCGAATGAGCCCTTTTTGAAGTTTCTACGATAAAGCTTTCTATAAAACGCTTATATACCCCCAGGGCATAACTTACAACCCTTGCCCTGATGGCTGTGAAGGAGTGTCCTCCTCAAAAATATAAATTCTATCTGGAAATAAACTACGCTGAACAAAATGGCTGTCTCAGAATTTTGATTGGATGTTGGACGTGTTTGGGGAAAAGGTGGATGTAGAAGGGGTGTTAGTTCCCTTCCACTCACTTCGAATATTAAAAAAAGGCACTAGCCAATTCAATTTCCAATCAAGTGAGCCCTTTTTGAAGTTTTTACGACAACGCTTTCTATGAAAACCTCACATGCCCCCAGGGAATAACTTACAACCCTTGCCCTGAGGAATATGGGGGGGGGGGTTGTCATCCTCAAAGACCTAATTTCCAGAACTTTCAACTACGTTGAACAAAATGGCTATCTAAAAATGTTGATTGGATATGTTTGGGGAAAAGGTGGGCGTGAAAGGGGGAATGGTTGCCCTCCAATCACTTTCGACAATTAAAAAGGGCACTAGCCCTTTGAATTTTCAATCGAATGAGCCCTTTTTCAAGTTTCTACGACAAAGCTTTTCATAAAACCTTTATATGCCCCGGGGCACAACTTATAACCCTTGCCCTGAAGACTGTGGGGAGTGTCCTTGTCAAAAACATAATTTTTATCTGGAAATCAACTATGCTGAACAAAATGGCTATCTCAAAATATTTATTGGATGTGTTTGGGGAAATGGTGGACGTGGAAGGGGTGTTAGTTGCATTCCAATCACTGTCAACACTTAAAAAGGGCACAGAACTTTCCATTACGTTGAACATAATGGCTATCTCAAAATTTTGATTGTATGTGTTTGGGGAAAAGATGGGCGTTAGAGGGAGGTTAGCTGCTCTCAACTTTCCACCTTAAATAGGGCACTATCCCTTTGAATTTCAATCAAATGAGCCCTTTTTGAAGTTTCTACGACAAAGCTTTCTATAAAAACCTTATATGCCCCCAGGGCATAACTTACAATCCTTGCCCTGAGGGCTGTGTGGGGAGTGTCTTTCTCAAAAATATAATTTATATCTGGAAATCAACTACGCTAAACAAAATGGCTATCTTAGAATTTCGATTGGATGTGTTTGGGGAAATGGTAGGCGTGGAAGGGGTGTTAGTTACCTTGCACTCACTTTCGAATATTAAAAGGGCACTAGCCATTTCAAATTTCAGTCAAATGAACCTTTGTTGAAGTTTCTACGACAACACTTTCTATAAAAACCTTACATGGCCCCCAGGGCATAACTTACAACCCTTGCCCTGAGGGCTGAGGGGGGGGGGAGGGTTTCAACCTCAAAGACCTAATTTCCAGAACTTTCAACTACATTGAACAAAATGGCTATCTAAAAAGTTGGATTGGATGTGTTTGGGGAAAAGGTGGGCGTGTAAGGGGGATTAGTTGCCCTCCAATCACTTTCAACTATTAAAAAGGGCACTAGCCCTTTGAATTTTCAATCGAATGAGCCCTTTTTCAAGTTTCTACGACAAAGCTTTCAATAAAACCATTATATGCCCCGGGGCACAACTTATAACCCTTGCCCTGAAGACTGTGGGGAGTATCCTTCTCAAAAACATAATTTTTATGTGGAAATCAACTATGCTAAACAAAATGGCTATCTCAAAATTTTTATTGAATGTGTTTGGGGAAAAGGTGGGCGTGGAAGGGGTGTTACTTGCATTCCAATCTCTGTTGACAATTAAAAAGGGCACAGAACTTTCCATTACGTTGAACAAAATTGCAATCTCAAAATTTTGATTGGACGTGTTTGGGGAAAAGATGGGCGTTAGAGGGGGGTTAGCTGCTCTCAATTTTCGACCTTAAATAGGGCACTATCCCTTTGAATTTCAATCGAATGAGCTCTTTTTGAAGTTTCTACCACAAAGCTTTCTATAAAAACCTTATATGCCCCCAGGGCATAACTTACAACCCTTGCCCTGAGGGTTGTGGGGGAGTGTCTTGCTCAAAAATATAATTTCTATCTGGAAATCAACTACGCTGAACAAAAATGGCTATCTCAGAATTTCGATTGGATGTGTTTGGGGAAATGGTAGGCGTGGAAGGGGTGGTAGTTCCCTTCCACTCACTTTCGAATATTAAAAAGGATACTAGCCATTTCAATTTCCAGTCAAATGAGCCTTTTTTGAAGTTTCTACGACAACACTTTCTGTAAAAACCTTTTATGCCCCCAGGGCATAACTTACAACCCTTGCCCTGAGGGCTGAGAGGGGGGGGGGAGTTTTCATCCTCAAAGACCTAATTTCCAGAACTTTCAACTACGTTGAACAAAATATCTATCTAAAAAGTTGGATTGGATATGTTTGGGGAAAAGGTGGGCGTGAAAGAAGGATTAGTTGCCCTCCAATCCCTTTCGACCATTAAAAAGGGCACTAGCCCTTTGAGTTTTCAAACGAATGAGCCCTTTTTCAAGTTTCTAAGACAAACCTTTCAATAAAACCTTTATATGCCCCAGGGAACAACTTATAAGCCTTGCCCTGAAGACTGTGGGGGAGTGTCCTTCTCAAAGATATAATTTCCAGAACTTTCAACTTCGTTTAACCAAATAGCTATCTCAAAATTTTGATTGCATGTGTTTGGGTATATAGTGGGCGTAGAAGGGGTCGTTAGTTGCCTTCCTATTACTTTCGACTATTAAAAAGGGCACTAGCAATTTGAATTTCCAATCGAATGAGCCCTTTTTGAAGTTTCTATGACAACACTTTCTATAAAAACCTTATATGCCCACAGGGCATAACTTACAACCCTTGCCCTGAAAACTTACAACACTTTTTTGATTGGATTGGATGAAAATTTTGATTTGATGTGTTTGGGGAAAAAGGAGCGTGAGAGGCGGGTTAGTTGCCCTTCAACCACTTTCGACTATAAAGAGCAATTTTCCTTTGAATTTCCCATTGAATGAGCCCTTTTTAGAGTTTCTCCATCAAAGCTTTATATAAAAACCTTATATGCCCCCAGGGCATAATTTACAACTCTTGCCCTGTGCGGTTTGGGGGAAGTGTCCTCAAAAATATTATTTCTATCTGGAAATTAACTCCATTGAACAAAATGGCTATCTCAAAATTTTGATTGGATGTGTTTGGGGAAATGGTGGGCGTAGAAGGGGTGTTAGGTGTCTTCCAATCACTTTCAACTATTAAAAAGGGCACTAGCCATTCCAATTTCCAATCGAATGAGCACTTTTTCAAGTTTCTACGACATCGCTTTCTATAAAAACCTTATATGCCCCCAGGGCATAACTTACAACCCTTGCCCTGAGGAATGAAGGGGGGGGGGGTTGTCCTCCTCAAAGACCTAATTTCCAGAACTTTCAACAGCATTGATTAAAATGGCTATCTCAAAATTTTGATTGGATGTGTTTGGGGCAAAGATGGGCGTTAGAGGGGGGTTAGCTGCCCTCCAATCACTTTCGACCTTAAAGAGGGCTCTAACCCTTTGAATTGCAATCAAATGAGCCCTTTTTGAAGTTTCTATGACAAAGCTTTCTATAAAAACCTTATATGCCCCCAGGGAATAACTTACAACCCTTGCCCTGATGGCTGTGGGGGAGTGTCCTCCTCAAAAACATAATTTCTATCAGGAATTTCACTACGCTAAACAAAATGGCTATCTTAAAATTTTGATTGGATGTGCTTGGGGAAATGGTGGGCGTGGAAGGGGTGTTAGTTTCCTTCCACTCACTTTCGACTATTAAAAAGGGCACTAGCAATTTCAATTTCCAATCAAATGAGCCCTTTTCGAAGTTTCTACGACAACGCTTTATATAAGAACCTTAAATGCTCCCAGGGCATAACATACAACCCTTGCCCTGAGGGCTGTGGGGGGTTGTCCTCCTCAAAGATCTAATTTCCAGAACTTTCAACTACTTTGAACCAAATGGCTATCACAAAATTTTGATTGGATGTATTTGAGGAAAAGGTGGGCATGAGATAGGGGTTAGTTGCCCTCCAATCACTTTCGACCTTAAAAAGGGTACAAGCCCTTTGAATTTCCAATCGAATGAGCGTTTTTTGAAGTTTCTTTGACAAAGCTTTCTATAAAAAAAAACCTTATATGCCCCCAGGGTATAACTTACAACCCTTGCCCTGAGGGCTGTGGAGGAGTTTCCTCCTCAAAAACATAATTTTTATCTGAAAATCAACTACACTGAACAAAATGGCTATCTCAAAATTTTGATTGGATGTGTTTGGGGGAATGGTGGGCGTGGAAGGGGTGTTAGTTGCCTTCCAATCACTGTCGACTATTAAAAAGGCCACTAGCCGTTCCAATTTCGAATCGAATGAGCTATTTTCCAAGTCTCTATGACAACTCCTTTGATACGAAGTGCCCTGGTCTAAATAAATAAAACATTGTGCCAACGTCGTTCTTTACTTCGGCAGCGCTATTGCGCTGCCTATGATTTGCTATTGTGTATTTTTGGACAATTTTAATAATTCAAAAATCGGATTCTGCCAAGGTGTTGTTAATTAGTGTCTCTTTTTCAGTGTTTGCCATGCCAAAAACCAACGGTGCACTGCTGAAAAATGTTAGCTTGTCAACTCAAAAGTGAGAATCTTCAACCCTGGCATCTAGCCTATCTAGGCCACTAATAGCTTAGGGTACTTTAATTGTTAGATTGCTTTTCCTCTTCATCCAGGGAAATAGCCAACATAACAGTCTTCACCACGGCTATAGGCAGAATAAAAAAGATGGATTCTAATTTCTTTCTCCAAAGTTTTTTTTTGTTACCCAAAATATATGGTAGAAAATGTGTTTTCATCTTCTCTTATGAGAGTTAAATAATGCATACAAAAGCTTATGTTGCAGGAGCTTATGGAAGCTTCAATGTGATTTGAAAAGTTCCAATGTGAAAAAAATGTGAAAGCAAATTCCTTAAGCTAGTAGTGTAACTAACTCAAGATAAGCAATTAAGTGGAAATGTGAATGCGGCACTGCACAGTGTCGCCGGGTGCCGCAAAACAGAGCTTTTCATTAAGGATTTCATATTTTTGTAGCAAAGCAAAATTTTGGATTCATAAGGCAATGTGACAAAGGTGTCTCAGGAATTTTTTATGATGGCAAAAGTTCAACAAATTGATAAATCAACAGTCCATAGGATTTGCTCTGGTCAAGTAAATATTTTTATTAGACCTATTTGGTTATGTAGGCCAGGGGGTTACCTAGGATATAACCCCTTGGGTAAAATTCTACTTTTGGCTATCTTGGAAAGGGGTTGGGCTAGAAAAATGAAACTTTCAAGGATGGGTCTACATGCTAAGGTATGTCCCAGGAAGGGGTAAAACTCTACTTTAGTTACTTTTGGCTATCTTGGAAAGGGATTGGGTTAGGAAAATGAGACTTTCAGGGATGGATCTACATGCTAAGGTATGGGTAAAGTTCTACAAAATCATATTATTGAGTTAGGACTAAAGTGAATACACCATTTGATGCCTTTTTTATGCTGATTACGAATATAATAAGCATGGTAAAATTCTACTTTAGCTACTTTTGGCTATCTTGAGAAGGGGTTGGGTTAGGAAAATGAAACTTTCAGGGATGGGTCTACAGGCTAAAGTATATCCTGGCAGATATTTTGAAGTACCTACCTCCACTCCTTCTCCCTCTAGAGGGTCCTGACCTTTGATGACCTTTAAAAATCTATGTGTTATGAAAGTGTAACCTTGCAAAATAGATCTTCTGCTTAAATGAAGTTCAAAAAAATTGTTTTCAGCTTCACAACTGCTCTGTCCCAATTTATAAGGTTATAAAGATATATAAATACATTTCCTAAATTTTGAAAAAAAAACATTGATATGACTTAAAATTCTGCTCAAATAACAGAAATTGCATTTTCAGAACTAAAACCAGAGAAAAAGGGTCAATATATACCAAATCATATTATTGAGTTTCAAATAAAGTGAATACACCATTTGATGCCTTTTTTTATGCTGATTACAAATATAATAAGCATTTCAATCGGAAATGAATTTCAGCCCCCCCCCCCCTATATATGCCAATTCAGGGTTAGGTTAGGTATAGCCTATATAGGGGGGGGGGGCTGAAATTCATTTCTGATAGAAATGCTTATTATATTTGTAATCAGCATAAAAAAAGGCATCAAATAGTGTATTCACTTTAGTCCTAACTCAATAATATGATTTGGTATATATTGACCAGAAAAAGAAACTGATAACTGAAAATTAAGGTAAAATGTTGTTTTGTTATAATTTCAATAGGTATAGACCTGTCATGAAGGCAAATTTCAGGGCCCTCTAGAGGGACAAAGAATTTAGGTAGGTACTTCAAAATACCTTCCCAGGACATACTTTAGCCTGTAGACCCATCCCTGAAAGTTTCATTTTCCTAACCCAACCTCTTTCCAAGATAGCCAAAAGTAACTAAAGTAGAATTTTACAATAAGCATTTCTATCGGAAATGAATTTCAGCCCCCCCCCCCTATGTATACCAATTCAGGGTTAGGTTAGGTATAGCCTATATAGGGAGGGGGGCTGAAATTCATTTCCGATAGAAATGCTTATTATATTTGTAATCAGCATAAAAAAAGGCATTGAATTGTGTATTCACTTTAGTCCTAACTCAATAATTTGATTTTGTAGAACTTTACCAAGGTATGGCCCAGGAAGGTACTTTGAAGTACCTACCTCCACTCCTCCCCCCTCTATATAATGGTAAATTACTGCACATTACTAGTTGTTTTAGCTCACATTTCATCCTATATTACTATCATAATTATAAATTGCTGCTTACCTTACACAACTTCAGCTTTTAACCTTGTTCATTAAAACATATTTCAAAATCCTATTTCCATTTAATAGTCATCCCTTTAACTTATTTACTATCTAGCTGATATTGCTTATGGAATCCTGTTTGTGATGTCACAACTTTGCTTAGGCCCCTATTATAACCCCTTTAAGGGTAGCATGCAGGTGCCAGGCGGTAGAAGACAACATTGATTTTGATAAGCCATTTAAACTTTATTAATTAGGGAAAGGATTTGACAAGAGATAGACCAGTAAAAAGATCTGAATCATTTTTAGAGAACAAATTATGTCATGGGAAGATGTTTTTATTTTTATAGGTCCATGTGGTCATGAAGTTTCTGTTGAGTTTATTGAAACACTAGCACAGACTTCCTGTAGTTACAGAGACTCTCCATAAAACATTAAAAAGTGCAAAGATGCACCTCAGCCAGGGGGGAAGTTGTGCTTGGGGTGGATTTCTAAGGGGAGGATGTTCCTTTGGGAGGGAAATTTCTGATGAGTGAATATTCTGGGGAAAATGTTACACTGGGGGTTTTGATAGAATTACTATACAAAATTCTTTTTAATTGTTTTGCATTCTCTTTTCCAAATTTTTTATATGGAGATGTTCCAGGGGAAATATCCAGTGGCTTTTCTCCATGCGTTTTGTTTTCTGGGAAATAATTTCTACAGATGGAGGCATTTCTGGACTGACTGAGAAACCAATATATAGATTAAGTCTTATTCCAATGAAGAAACACTAAGGAGAATTTTTGAGGGTGAATTGTCTGCAAGCAATTTTACAGAGGGGGGATTCTCAACAAGGAAAGAATTGTCTGGAGAGAATTTGATGGGGGAAGGTGCACTTTATGTTGGATGAAATTTCCATGGAGGAGTTCCATGAGGGGGATGGATATATTTCATAGAGGGTGGGCCAGATTTACTGTCATTATTTGAAAAACAAATAGAAATTATGCCATATATGAAGGGTTGCCCCTCCTCAATGCCTCATTCTTTATGCTAAAGTTTAAAGTGCTAACAGCTTTAGTGTAAAGAGCAAGGTATTGAGGAGGGGTGACTCTTCATATCTGGAATAAATCTGCCAAAACTAATATGCCAATTGTGTTTTAATTTTTCATGCACTGTGAGCCAAAACTGAACCAGCAATAGTTGAAAAATGTTCAGAAATTAAATAAAAAACAAGTTTTTTTTCAGCTGAAAGTAAGGAGCAACATTAAAGCTTAAAATGAACAATAATTATTTGGTATATGAAAGGGGCTGTCCCCTCCTCAAACCCTTGCTCTTTATGCTAAAGTAGTATAAAGAGCAAGGCATTGAGGAGGGGACAGTTCCTTTCATGTACAGAATAATTGCTGTTTGTTTTAAGTTTTAATGTTGCTCCTTACTTTCAGTTAAAAAAAAACTTGTTTTTATTACTTAATCTCATAAAGACAATACTTTTGTCAACATATGAAGAACCGTGTATATTGCAATTATATCTGTCTGGTTTATATGCAAAGTAACACAAGAGATGAAAATTAACAAACAAGAGAGTAGTGAAGAATTATGGTATACAAAGTAATATTTGGCAGGGATAGTCACTAGTGATAAATCACTAGGGGTGGCAACATGATTTGATGATTTTTTGGGGATTTGGGGAAGCAAGATTTTTTTGGGGTGTCACATAATTTGGGAATTGTGCAAGCCCTGCTTGATTTCTAATCAGGAAAATCA
>JAQQPU010013423.1:0-12312 GCA_029168905.1 Artemia sp. Kazakhstan ARC1039 | reverse complement strand
ATTTGGGAATTGTGCAAGCCCTGCTTGATTTCTAATCAGGAAAATCAGAATACTTAACCATATGAGAAAAGAAAAGCTTCAACTTTGTAGTTGACACAATAAAGAATTGCTGCAAAATTAATTCAAAGTCAACCAAACACCGCTGTCTCTGCCAGTGGCAACACACGTGTGGCATGTTGGCAAAATTATGACACTTCAGCGGCGGTCAACCAAGCCTCTCATTGGTGGCGTTTGGTTGGTGCGCCAGTGTGGTGCTGGGGTCTAGCTAAGACACAGAGCACTACAAACATCAGAATTGACTTTAGAGGACAAATTATGTTAAGCAGCGTTCACAAGCATGTCTAGCTAGAATCCTATGTCTAGACGCATGTCCAGGCAACAACCATTCACAAGTAAAATTTGGCGCTTAGCTAGACATGCTATACAAGGCACTTGGCTAGACATTGAGTTCTAGACTCTAGAACTCAATGTCTAGGATTTTCGATCACAGCCAATCAGAATGTGTCAAATTCCACTATTTTCATCATTTTTGTTTACATTTTTAAACTGAAATTTAATTTTTGTTTTCTTGTTAATTGTTTTTTCCATTTTAGGCAAATATGCAACACCAGACATAATAGTGAAGCATACTAAGGCAATTGTTTTGCTTATCTCATCCATTCTCTTGTGACAGTAAAAATACAGATTACAATTTTGAAAGTTTTGCTGGCATAAGCTCTCTTGATTGGCTAGAAATGACAATTTGAAACTAAATTTGTACTTTTATCTAAGCACCAAATTTTACTTGTGAACGGTTATTGCCTAGACATTGAATTCTGGCTAGACATGCTTGTGAACGCTGCTTTATGGGAAGATGTTTTTGAAATCCCCCTTCACCCCAAACTCGATTTTCTAAAATTCTACTTCAGAACCTTTTTAAATATTTTTAGAGCACTAATATATGGAGCACTACAAACATCAGAATCAACTTTAGAGGACAAATTATGCCATGGGAAGATGTTTTTGAAATCCCCCTTTGCCACAAACTCAAAATTTTCTAAAATTCTACTTTGGAAGCTTTTAAAATATTTCTAAAGCACTAATAGATAGTGCACTACTTTTGAAAACAGGGGGATTTCAAAAAAAATCTTTCCATAACATAACATAATTTGTAGCGCTCTATGTCTTAGCGCTTTAGAAATATTTAAAAAAGTGTCCAAAGTAGAATTTTGGAAAATTTTGAGTTTGGGGGGAAGGAGGATTTCAAAAACATCTTCCCATTAAATAACTTGTCCTCTAGAGTCAATTCTGATGTTTGTAGTGCTCTATCTATTAGTGCATTAGAAATATTTAAAAAGCTTCTAAAGTAGAATTTTAGATATTTTTGATTTTGGGGGAAGGGGGATTTCAAAAACATCTCCCCATGACATAACTTGTCCTCTAAAGTCAATTCTGATGTTTGTAGTGCTCTATCAATTAGTGCTTTAGAAATACTTAAAAAGCTTCTAAAGTAGAATTTTAGAAAAATTTTAGTTTGGGGGGAAGGGGGGTTTCAAAAACATCTTCCCATAACATGACAACTGAAACTCAGAGAGGAAAGAAACTAACAAAATGAAAAATAAAATCAAAAAGGGTTAAAAACGAGGATTTTGTCAGCCAGTGGTGAACCATGAAGAAGAAGAAATAAGCAAATATTTCAACAAAGACCTCCGCCAAGTCGTCCTCAGTGCTAAACAAAAAAGAAGAAAAAGAAAGAAAAAAAAAATTTTTGTTTAGCACTGAGGACGACTTGGTCTAACGATGAATTTTGGAAAATTTTGAGTTTGGGGGGAAGGGGGATTTCAAAACATCTTCTCATGACATAACTTGTCCTCTAAAGTCGATTCTGATTTTGTAGCACTCTGTCTTAGCGCTTTAGAAATATTTAAAAAAGCGTCTAAAGCAGAATTTTGGAAAATTTTGAGTTTGAGGGGAAGGGGGATTTTAAAAACATATTCCCGTCACATAACTTGTCCTCTAAAGTCGATTCTGATATTTGTAGCACTCTATGTCTTAGCGCTTTAGAAATATTTAAAAAAATGTCTCAAGTAGAATTTTTGAAAATTTTGAGTTTGGGGGGAAGGGGGATTTCAAAAACATCTTCCCATGACATAACATGTCCTCTAAAGTCAATTCTGATGTTTGTAGTGCTCTATGTCTAAGCGCTTTAGAAATATTTAAAAAAGCGTCTATAGTAGAATTTTGGAAAATTTTGAGTTTGAGGGGAAGGGGGATTTTAAAAACATCTTCCCGTCACATAACTTGTCCTCTAAAGTCAATTCTGATGTTTGTAGCGCTCTATCAATTAGTGCTTTAGAAATATTTAAAAAACTTCTAAAGTAGAATTTTAGAACATTTTGAGTTTGTGGTGAAGGGGATTTCAGACACATCTTCCCATAAAATAACGTGTCCTCTAAAGTCGATTCTGTAGTGCTCTATGTCTTAGCGCTTTAGAAATATTTAAAAAAGCTTTTAAAGTAGAATTTTGGAAAATTTTAAGTTTGGGGGGAAGGGGAATTTCAAAAACATCTTCCCATGACATAACTTGTCCTCTAAAGTCAATTCTGATGTTTGTAGCGCTTTATGTCTTAGGGCTTTAGAAATATTTAAAAAAGCTTCTAAAGTAGAATTTTGGAATTTTTGACTTTGGGGCAAAGGAGGATTTCAAAAACATCTTCCCATGACATAACTTATCCTCTAAAGTCAATTCTGATGTTTGTAGCGCTCTATGTCTTAGTGCTTTAGCAATATTAAAAAAGCGTCTTAAGTAGAATATCGGAAAATTTTAGTTTGGGGGAAGGGGGATTTCAAAAACATCTTCCCATGACATAACTTGTCCTCTAAATTTAATTCTGATGTTTGTAGCGCTCTATGTCTTAGCGCTTTAGAAATATTTAAAGAAGCGTCTATAGAAGAATTTTGGAAAATTTTGAGTGTGGGGGGAAGGGGATTTCAAAAACATCTTCCCATGACATAACTTGTCCTCTAAAGTCAATTCTGATATTTGTAGCGCTCTATCAATTAGTGCTTTAGAAATATTTAAGAAAGCTTCTAAAGTAGAATTTTAGAAAATTTTGAGTTTGTGACAAAGGGGGATTTCTAATTATCTTCCCATGACATAATTTGTCCTCTAAAGTCGATTCTGATGTTTGTAGCGCTCCATCTATTAGTGCTTTAAAAATATTTAAAAAGCTTCTAAAGTTGAATTTTAGAAAATTTCATATTTAAAAAGCTTCTACAGTAGAATTTTAGAAATTCCCAAATTTTCGGGGATTTACCCAGAAATCTTTGTGCCACCCCAAAAAAATTTGGTTTCCCAAATCCCCGAAAATCATCCAATCATGTTGCCACCCCTATTGATTTATCACTAGTGACTATCCCTGCCAAATATTACTTTGTATACCATAATTCTTCACTACTCTCTTGTTGGTTAATTTTTGTCTCTTGTGTTACTTTGCATATAAACCAGACAGATATAATTGCAATATACACGGTTCTTCATATGTTGACAAAAGTATTGTCTTTATGAGATTAAGTAATAAAAACAAGTTGTTTTTTTTAACTGAAAGTAAGGAGCAACATTAAAACTTAAAACAAACAGCAATTATTCTGTATATGAAAGGGACTGTCCCCTCCTCAACTCCTTGCTCTTTATGCTACTTTAGCATAAAGAGCGAGGGATTGAGGAGGGGACAGCCCCTTTCTTAATACGGAATAGTTATTGTTCGTTTTAAGTTTTAACATTGCTCCTTACTTTCAGTTAAAAAAAAACTTGTTTTTTATTTAATTTCTGAACGTTTTTCAAATAATGCCGGTAAATCTGGCTTACCCTCTATGAAATATACCCCTCCCCCCCACGGAAAACTTCCGTGGAAATTTCATGCAACGTAAAGTGCAGCTTCCGCTGTCAAATTCCCTCCAGACAATTCTTTCCTTGCTGAGAATCCACCCTTTGTAAAATTGCTTGCAGACAATTCACCCTCAAAAATTCTCCTTTGCATTTTTTCATTGGAATAAGACTTAATCTATATATCGGTTTGTTGGTCACTCCAGAAACGCCCCCTTCCGTGGAAATTATTTCCCAGAAGACAAAACGCATAGAAAAAAACTCCTGGATATTTCCCTGGAACATCTCCATATAAAAAATTTGGCAAAGAGAATGTAAAACAGTTAAAAAGAATTTTCTAGGCCTATAGTAATTCTGTCAAAACCCCCAGTGTATTATTTTCCCCAGAATATTCACTCATCAGAAATTTCCCTCCCAAAGGAAGATTCTCCCCTTAGAAATCCACCCCAAGCACAACTTCCCCCATGGCTAAGGTGCATCTTCATACTTTTAAACGTTTTATGGAGAGTCCGTAATTACAGGAAGTCTGTGCTAGTGTTTCAATAAACTCAACAGAAACTTCATGACCGGATGGACCTATAAAAATAAAAACATCTTTCCATGACATAATTTGTCCTCTAAAAACGATTCGGATCTTTTTACTGGTCTATCTCTTGTCAAATCCTTTCCCTAATCAATAAAGTTTAAATGGCTTATCAACACCAATGTTGTCTTCTACCGCCTGACACCTGCATGCTACCCTTAAAGGGTTTATAATAAGCAAGTTATGACATCACAAACAGGGTTCCATAAGCAATGTCAGCTAGATAGTAAATAAGTTAAAGGGATGACTATTAAAGGGATGACAAATTTACCATGAAACTTACCCACCCCACCCCCCGAATGTGCAAATATATACCCTGAATTGGAATATACCCTGAATTTTTGACTGCAAAGTTTTGAATTAGAAAATTCAGCACTATTTTTGTCAACAGCATATGAAAAACTTGAAACAGTAAGACAATGGTTTATATTTGAGTTGCCTAATAAATAAAGTTTGAATTTTTATAAAAAAGTATTTTTTGAATATATTACTGTTGAACAACTTATCTTTAAACTAGTAATATGTTTTTGCACTTTTCAATAACTTAACTAGTGTTGATAACTTATTTGTGTGGTTACATAAATAAATACCTTTGGGGCCCCTTTTAGGGCTCAAGATGTAACTAGCCTCAGAACCAATTCTTCAATTATGAAAGAGCATAAAAAAAGGCCTCAAATGACATTTTCACTTTCATCCTAGCTAAGTTGTTGTGCCACCAAGATATTTATCAAATTCAGCACTATTTTTGTCAACAGCTTTGAAAAACTTGAAACAGTAGGAAAATGGTTTATATTTGAGTTGCTAGTAAATGAAGTTTGAATTGTTATATATTAGTATTTTTGGAATATGTTACTTGTGAACAACTTATTTATAAACTAGTGATATGTTTTTAACCACTTTTCAATAACTTAACTAGTGTTGATAACTTCTTTGTCTGGTTACAAAAATGAAATATCTTTGGGGCCCTTTAAGGGGTAAAGATGTAATTAGCCCCAGAAGCAATTATTGAATTATGGAAGAGCATAAAAAAGGCATCAAATGCCATTTTCCCTTTCATCTTACCTAAATTATGTGGCCCACTAGAAATTTACCACCAAAGCTAATGGTGATACATTTTGATATATTAAAGGAGAGAAGCCATCTATCAACCCATGTCTATATACAATTGAGGTCGGCTTGTAGAGATGATCTGTAGCAGACGTTGAACAATTTTGCATTATTAATGTAGAGGGCTAGGTGGTTGCTGATTTCCAACATCAAATTGGTGATATAATAATAAAAATAATAAATATAAAAATAATTTTTTATTTATGCCCTTTAGGAGTATAGGAAATAAATCAAAAGAAAACTGAAAAATACAAATATGTTGATATAGAGAAGAAACAATGTTGGGCCAAGAACAGTTCCCTGAAGAATACCACTTAGGACTTGGCTAGGTTTTGAGTAGACACAAAGGTCATTCATTGTGATGAATTTTAACATTTGTGTTTCATTAACAAGGAACTCCATTGGGATATCCACTAACTCTAGGTTTATCCCTGGGTGTAAATGTATGACCATTTCAGTACATAAGGAGATATGTTAAGAAAAAAAAAATTACTTCATAATGTGTGAAATAATCCTAGTTAACATATTTTCCAGGGAGAGAACCTTTATCCTTACTATTTTCCTTTTTTTTCAATTTTTCAATATTTATATCTATTCTCTAAGTCTTGAAAATTGTTTATTAAACAAAGACCCAAGAGCCATCTAGCTATTCTAACCAAACCTAACTTAACCTAAATTTATCAATATTTGCCTACTTATATCTTTTTGGTAGATGGTAGTTTCAGTGTTTAACTTTCATATATAGACTATTTGAAAACAGATAAATGCAGTCAAATCTGTTTATTTTTCGCAATTTTGTTAAAAAAAAAGATTATACAACAGTGAAAGAAGTGATGATAAATGTTCTCCCCCTGGGAAATATGTTAACTAGGATTATTTTGCATATTATGAAGTAAGAATTGTTTTCTTAACGTGTCTCCTTATATACTGGAATGATCATACATTTATGCCTTAGCCCTGTTTAGACCCCAGCGCTGCGCCAATAAGGGAAGACTGGCGGCGGCAGGGCCAAAAATAGCAGCAGCGGTGCGCCGTCGGTACGCCGCCGATGATTTTTCTGTGCTGCCGCCAGTGAGATGTCGGCGGCGCGCCGCCAGCGGAATTGTTGACTGCGAACATTAATGTTTTCATCAGTCTTTTTCAAATCCCAGCTTGAATTTATAAAAGATTCCGGCCTATTCATGAGTTAAAAACTTTGCAAGTCTCTGGCTGGACACTGGTCTTCTTTATTATTCATCAAGAGAAGTAGAAATCTGGTAGAAACAAAATGGCTGTGGTGTTTCAGATCCCTTGCATAATAGTTGAAATAATGGATAATAGATTTGCTGTGGCATTCAATATGATCCAAGGAATCTAATTAAAAGGGGGCACACACAAATCAGATTGGATTTTTATGCTGATTTCAAATATATAAATTTCATCAAGTTTAGTGTTACCCATCAAAAGATACAAGCCTGAGAATATTTGCCTTATTTTTGAAAAAGGGGGGAAACAACTCCTAAAGTCATAGAATCTTAATGAAAATCACACCACCAGATTCAATGTATCAGATAACCCAATTGTAGAGACTTAAAGCTCCTATATGCAAAAATGTGGAATTTTGTATTATTTTTTTCTGCTAGAAGAAACGTCATGGATGCATTTTCTTTTGTTTTTTTTTCTTCCCAGGGGTGATCATATTCACCGAGTGGTCCTAAAATATTGTGGGAGGGCTCATTCAAATGGAAATCAAAAGTTCTAGTGCCCTTTTTAAGTGACCAAAAAACATGACGACAACTTTCATGCTCATTTTTCCCCAAAGTCACCAGATCAAAATTTTAAGATAGCCATTTTGTTCAGCATAGTGGACAAATCTAATACCTTTGTCTTTAGGTGTAAAATGACCCGCTACAGTCCCTGGTAGAAGGGCTGCAAGTTGTGAGCTTTGCCCATTGTTTACATATAGTATTTGTTATTGGGAAGTATACAGCCATTTTTTGGGGAGGGGGGGTGCTTGGGATATATTTCTAATGAGAGAATCTTCCTTTTGGAGGGAAATTTCTGATGAGTGAATATTCTAGGGGAAATGTTACGCTGGGATGGTTAGACAGAATTACTATACAAAATTCTTTTTAATTGTCAAATTTTACCAAATTTTTTATATGGAGATGTTCCAGGGGGATTATCCAGGGGCTTTTTTTTCACATGTTTTTTTTTCTGGGAAACAATTTCCATGGAAAAGGGCATTTCTGGAGTGGCCAAGAAACCAATTACAGATTAAAGTCTTATTCCAATGAAAAAATGCTAAGGACAATTTTTCAGGGTGAATCGTCCACAAGCAATTTTACAGAGAGAGAGAGGGGGGGGGCCCTCTCAGAAAGGGAGGAACTGTCTGGAGGGAATTTGATGGGGGGAAGGTGCACTTTATGTTGGATAAAATTTCCACAGAAGAGTTCCTAGAGGGTGAGGGGTATGTTTTATAGAGGGTGAGCCAGATTTAGCAGCGTTATTTGAAAAACGAACAGAAATTATGCCATATATGAAGGGTTGCCCCCTCCTCAATACCTTATTCTTGTTAACAGCTTTAGTGTAAAGAGCAAGGTATTGAAAAAGGGGTGACCCTTCATATTTGGATTAAATCTGCCAAAATTAATATGCAAATTGTGTTTTAATTTTCATCCACGGTGAGCCAAAATCGAAGCTGCATTAGTTAAAAAACGTTCAGAAATTAAACAAAAAACAAGTTTTTTTTTTTTACTGAAAGTAAGGAGCAACATTAAAACTTAAAACTAACAGCAATTATTCCGTATATGAAAAGCGCTGTCCCCTCCTCAACGCCTCGCTCTTTACACTAAAGTTTGACTCTTTTTCACCACTCTAAAACAATAAAAAACTTTAGCGTAAAGAATGAGGCGTTGAGGAGGGGACAGCCCCTTTCATATATGGAATAATTGCTGTTCGTTTTAAGTTTTAATGTTGCATCTTGCTTTCAGTTAAAAATCTTGTTTTTTTTTTTTTAATTTCATAAAGACGATACTTTTGTCAACATATGAAGAACTATGTATATTGCAATTGTATCAGTCTGGTTTATATGCAAAATAACACAAGAGACAAAAATTAATGAATAAGAGAGTAGTGAAGAGTTATGGTATATAAAGTAATATTTGGCAGGGATAATATTTGGCACTGTCATTGGGTGATTTTTGGGGATTTGGGGAGCCAAATTTTTTTGGGGTGACGCATAGATTTTTGGGGATAGTGCAAGCCCTGCTTTATTCCTAATCAGGAAAATCGAAATACTTAACCACACAAGAAAAGAAAAGCTCCAACTTTACGGTTGACACAATAGAGATTGCCGCAAAATTAATTCAAAGTTAACCAAACGCCGCCGCCTCTGCTGGCTTCGGCGCGCGTGTGGCGTGCCGGTGGCGTTGCGACACTTCGGCAGCGGTCAGCTGGGCCTCTCGTTGGCGGCGTTTGGTGGATGCGCAAGCGTGGTGCCGGGGTCTAGCCCTTTTACTGTTAATTTAGAGCAGAGCTAATTTTCTGGGACCTTATCAAATGCTTTGGCTAGGTCCAAAAGAATTGATTTATGGTAAAATCTCTGTTCAGCAACCAGGTAATCTGCTTGTATCTATCTAAGAGGTTTCTATAGATTTTCCTGGTAGGAAACAACGTTGCATGCCAGAGATCAAACCATTGTGATCAAGGTGTCATTAACTCTCTTCTCAATGACTTTTCCAAATGTAGATTTGTTGCTGATGGGTCTGTAATTTTCAGCTTTGGATGTATTCCCCCTTTTAACCATGGATGTTGGATTTTGTCTTTACAACCATGGATGTTGTAACAATAATATAGGTCATTTGCTTTAAGATATCATGTTTTAGGTTTAAAAGGGAGCACTGTCAGGTTCATTGGTGAAAACTGAGTTAAATTGCTCATTAAGGAGATCAGATATACTCAGGGTGGCTGTGACTTTGTTTCCTTTGGCTGTGATTGCCTGTGATTAGGGGTTTTGTTTGTTTCTGGTTCTGGACTTTTAGTTACAAAATTTCTTGGGATTTAATTTAGGTTGATCAGCAAGTCTTGTTTAAAAATTATTGTAGACCTACAGTTGTTTAATAAAGTCCCTTAATCTAGTTCAAGTGTTTTCATGTTTTTCTTTGTGACCTGGTTTTTCCTTCTTTTTTTCCAGTGGTGTTTAATGTAATTGTGGTTGATTGATGATTAGGACAGAGTTTAAGCATCATCTTCGTGCAGTTCGGTTTTCGGGTGCTGAATTCCCGTCTAATGGTAAACAGTGCAAAAGTGTGCTGAATGCGTCAAAAACTCGAAGATTCTTTCTCCAGTGATATTATTCTCGTGGATTAATCACTATACACGCATCTTTTCCGGGATTAATTATGCTGTTCATAGCTGTTTTTCTGCTTTACTGGCAAAGGTTCTTCCTAATAGGGTGAGCCAAAGACATATTATTCCTGTTGAAAAATATAATATTGTGAAATCTCTTTGACAGTTGAAGTCAAAGGCTTGTGACCTTGATAATATTTGTGCGGCTCATCTTGATCCACGTTCCGCTGAACTTGTATTGCATCTCCAGTTATTATTTCAAATGTGCCTTTCTAGGTCTATTGTCCCTGATTCATTTTAATGTGGAAGCGTTACTTCTATACTAAAAAAAGGAAAAGATATACATGCATGCAATTCGTATGGGCTGATTACTGTCGCCTGTACTCTAAGTAGATTATTTGAGTATGTATTGCTTCCACACATTGATGAATTTGCAAATTATGAGGCTAACCAGTTTGGTTTCAGGTTTGAGTTGTCAACATGCTCACTGCGTTTTAGCGCAGCTTATTAAGGAAGCCACTCGAAATAGTTATAGTCTTCATTTTTGTACCCTTGATATATCTAAAGCATTCGACAGTATTTGCCATGCCCAAGCTTTTTATGCTCTTAGTCAGCTCGGTGTGAATGCGTCTGTGATTCTTGTTCTAAATTTTTGGTATTCAAATTCATATCTAAGATTAAAGTCAGGAAGTTAGGATTTTTCTGACATATACCAGTTAAGTGTGGAGTTGGGCAGGGGGTAGTTCTCTCCCCCCATATCTTTATTGCTTCCATTGAACATGTTTTGTCTGGTATACGTAGTTCTTGCCTTATGGGATTCACAGACGTATCATACTTAGCTTATGCTGACGACTTGCTTCTTTTTAGTCGAACTGAGTTTGGTTTAGCGCGTTCTGTCCAATCCGTCGCCGCTTTATTTGCAAGTATTGGGTTATTCCTAAATGTTGATAAATGTGAATATCTTATTTTTAATGGGATTAGTTCGTCTCATCCTTTGGATTGCAGCTCTTTTTCTATACCTCAAGTCACTTCTTTTCGATGGCTTGGGATCTCTGTCTGCAATTCACTGCAGTTCTTTTCGGTTTCAGACAATTCATGATATTAAGAATAAACTTAAAGTGGGATATTCTAAAAAATCGTCGACATTTCCGGCGACAAGCGCTAACAAAGCTGTACTCGAGTTTTTGCGACCATTCCGTGTTATTTTGCTCTGGTGTATATATGCTTCTGAACAAAGGTGACGTAAAAAGGGCGAAGACGGATTACTATCGCTATTGCAAGTTTTTACTGTATTTACCGCAATCGTTCCAGAACCGGAGGTTAATTAGTCAGTATCAGACCACAGATATTGTTCTTTCAGTGGAAAATTTGAGTTCGAAATTAATTGATGATGTGCCAATCCGTCTTGGTCCTAACCATCGTCTTATCTGCCTGTTTAGCTTTCTTTTTTGTGTATTTTTTTATTATTTGTAGTTTTTTTGTTTTCTTTCCTGGTATTTCACTTTTTTCCCTTTTGCAAGTGGTAATAAATATATAATTATTATTCGTTTGTTTCACTGAATGTTCTTTTTATTCATTATTTTACTTTAAGTACTGTGTGTGTGTTTATTTTTCTTCTTTTTTCTCTTTACTCGACTTTTTGTCACATGTTCGTACAGTGGGTTATAAATAAGTTATTATTATTATTTTAATTAGGAATGGCCGAGTACAATTTAGGAAAACCTGTTTATCATTTAAACTTAAACAAAGGTTGTCCTTACATCCTAGCCTAATTAAATATTCTGCTTCACCACACTTGCCTTAGATTGAATGTATTCATGATAGAGTTGAGCTATGATTGAGATGCATTGTACCAACTTTAAGATCCCACATCCAAGATTAGGTAGCATTTTCATAGTTTAGGCTTAAGTATAAGTGCATGTCCATGATTAGGCTCTATTGCTGACTATCAGTGCATATAAAATTGTTATTGTTGTATATGTTTAAAATATTCAAGATAATTACATATTTTTAAAGGAAATTAGACACATTTAAGGGTGAAACAATCCACTTTCTGTGTGGTATGATAGAGATTTTACAGTAATTGAATAATTTTAAGTGGCAATTGGCCATTCAACTACTTGGCATCAAACTCTACGTGTAGTGTTTTCTCTGTGACACTAGGTTCAGAGGTCTGCAAAGAGATGTAACTGTTCTGAAAATGTGTTCTTGATATGAAAGGAAGATATTCTGACTTACAGTCTACTCAAATTCAAGAAGTAGGCCTTGGATATAGCTAGCCAGTTGAGGTTTATTTAGGCATAAGGCAGAAATCAGATAGAAAATGAGAAATATGGTTTTACACTATCAATTTGGTGTTATTTCCAAATACAATATTAGTAATTATGAAGCACAGAGCTCATTTGAACAATAGACAAATATACAGTCT
>JAQQPU010013422.1:0-24329 GCA_029168905.1 Artemia sp. Kazakhstan ARC1039 | reverse complement strand
GTTTTCTTTTCTTTGAATACTTTTGTTTATTTGATTGATTTTATAATAAACAAAGTAATTTGAAAGTTTCCGAGATCGAGGTTTCAGTAGGTTTCAGTTAAATGTTGTCCTTTTCTTTTAAAAATCTCGTTTATTTGATTGATATTGTTTAATAATAATAAAAAATAACATAAGGACCTTCCAAGATCGAGGTTTCGATAGTTTTCATTTAAATGTTTCTTTTTATGATTATTCTTTTTTATTTGATTGATATTATTTAACAATAAAAAAAGTAACATAAAACATAACGAGATCGAGGTTTCCGTAGATTTCATTTAAAGTTTTCTTTTCTTTGAATACTTTTGTTTATTTGATTGATTTTATTTAATAATAAACAAAGTAATTTAAAAGTTTCCGAGATCGAGGTTTCAGTAGGTTTCAGTTAAATGTTTTCCTTTTCTTTTAATAATCTCGTTTATTTGATTGATATTGTTTAATAATAATAAAAAATAACATAAGGACCTTCCAAGATCGAGGTTTCGATAGTTTTCATTTAAATGTTTCTTTTTATGATTAGTCTTTTTTATTTGATTGATATTATTTAACAGTAAAAAAGTAACATAAAACATAGCGAGATCGAGGTTTCCGTAGATTTCATTTAAAGTTTTCTTTTCTTTGAATACTTTTATTTATTTGATTGATTTTATTTAATAATAAACAAAGTAATTTAAAAGTTTCCGAGATCGAGGTTTCAGTAGGTTTCAGTTAAATGTTTTCCTTTTGTTTTAATAATCTCGTTTATTTGACTGATATTGTTTAATAATAATAAAAAAATAACATAAGGACCTTCCGAGATCGAGGTTTCGATAGTTTTCATTTAAATGTTTCTTTTTATAATTAGTCTTTTTTATTTGATTGATATTATTTAACAATAAAAAAAAGTAACATAAAACATAACGAGACCGAGGTTTCCGTAGATTTCATTTAAAGTTTTCTTTTCTTTGAATACTTTTGTTTATTTGATTGATTTTATTTAATAATAAACAAAGTAATTTAAAAGTTTCCGAGATCGAGGTTTCAGTAGGTTTCAGTTAAATGTTTTCCTTTTCTTTTAATAATCTCGTTTATTTGATTGATATTGTTTAATAATAATAAAAAATAACATAAGGACCTTCCAAGATCGAGTTTTCGATAGTTTTCATTTAAATGTTTCTTTTTATGATTTGTCTTTTTTATTTGATTGATATTATTTAACAATAAAAAAGTAACATAAGACATTACGAGATCGAGGTTCCAGTAGATTTCATTCAAAAGTTTGCTTTCGTTGAATACTCTTGTTTATTTGAATGATTTTATTTAATAATAAGAAAAGTAAGTTAAAACTGTCCGAGATGGAGGTTTCAATTGGTATCAGTTAAATAATTTCCTTTTCTTTGAATAATTTCGTTTATTTGATTGATATTGTTTAATAATAATAAAAACTAACAAAACGACCTTCTGAGATCGAGGTGTAAATAGTTTTCATTTAAAAGTTTACTTTTTTGGGAATATTCATTTCTATTTGATTGAGACTATTTAAACATTAATAAAAGTAATATAAAACTTTACGAGATCAAGTTTTTGGTAGATTTCATTTAAAAGTTTTCTTTTCTTTTGAATACTCTTTTTTATTTGGTTGATTCTAGTTAATAATTAATTAAAAAAAAACAAAAGTTTTTCCACAAAAGTTTTTCAAAGAAAAGTAAAGAACTCCAATAAACAAAAAAGGAGCAAAAATAAAATCAAATAATCTACCAGGCGTGAAACTACCATAAATCAGGATCGATAAATAAATAAAACCCAAAACAAACAGAAATTACAATAAATAACCGAGTCAAATTCAAAACGAGAAAAATTTAACACAAGTTGGGCTCAGAACAGTAGTGTGTATATATATAAATTACAGAACCTACGCCTGAGGCATGAATATGTGTGCAGTTTCAAGGGTACATGGCATACCACGGGCAGGTATCTATTACTACAGACGGTACATGCCTTAGCAGACTGGTTTCTAAGGAAACACCTATTTTCTGGGCCAATCAGAGATGTTTCTACAAACGGTAGTCCGTATATCCGTGTATAAGGTCTTGCAACTGATTGCATAATATGCCTTACCACGGACTATTACTACAGACGGTACAAGACGTCTCGGACATGTTTTTCTAGGTTCAATAATCAAAACTTGAGATCGTCAAATTGCGTATTCAAAGGTGGTCTCTGTGTAAAAATACTAGTTTTGGCTCGGAGGTCATATAATCATGTTTTTCGCAATAAATTAAGATGCAATTAGTTTTTATAGATCAGTTGAAAAAAACAACTTGAAAAGACAAACTTTTATTGGTAATTTTATTCATTTTCCAATGGAGAATTCTAAAAGAGTCTTGGTAAGCGATATATATCATTTCTTTTTATTCGAGACATTTTCCTATAGTTACTTATTAACTATCTATTATCTAGGTTTCAGGGAACCTAGATAATGAAACCTAGGCTTCTAGGTTTCATTATCTAGGTTATCTATTATCTAGGTTTCAACTATTGCAATTATCAAATTCGAAAAAAATTATATGTTTATGTGACAGCTGGTCAGATATAAGGGTATTTATCAGAACGCTTGTTGGAATATCTCATATTTAAGACCAAATTCCCTGTCATCTGGCTTCAGCAAACTAATGCAACTATCAAACGCAAATTAACATGTTTTATTTTTTTGTTTGATTAAATAATATAAATAAAATAAACAAGAGTATTTAAAGAAAAGATTACATTTAAATGAGATCCACCGAAACCTCGATCTTGGAAGGTCCTTATGTTATTTGTTATTATTATTAAACAATACCAATCAAATAAACGAGGCTATTCAAAGGAAAGGAACACATTTAACTGAAACCTATTGATACCTCAATCTCGGAAGGTTTAATGTTTCATTTTTAAATAATATCAATGAAATAAACAAAAGTATTCAAAGAAAAGAAAACATTTAAATGAAATCTACCGAAACCCCGATCTCGGAATGTGTTATTTTTCATTATTATTAAAGAATATCAATCAAATTAATGAGATTACTCAAAGAAAAGGAAAACATTTAATAAAAAATATCCATCAATTACAACTTCAAAGAAAAGGAAACCATTTTTCAGCAATGAAAACAATTTCTTTGAATAGTCTTGTTTATTTGATTCATGCTATTTAACAATAAAAAAAGTAACTTAAAACCTTCCGAGATCGAGGTTTCAGTATGTTTCAGTTAAATGTTTCCCTATTCAAAGAAAAAAAATACCTGATTCATATTATTCAATAATAAATAAATTAACATAAAACCTTCCGGGATACATAAAACCTTTCAGTATTTTTATTATTATTAAACAATATCAATCAAATAAGAAATTTTCGGGTTAGACCAGGGCACTTCGTATTGAATGAGTTGTCGTAGAAACTTCAAAAACGGCTCATTCAATCGGAAATTGAAGTGGCTAGTGCCCTGTTTAATAGTCGAAAGTGATTGGAAGGAAACTAACTCCCCGTCAACGCCCACCATTTCCCCAAACACATCCAATCAAAATTTTGAGATAGCCATTTTGTTCAGAGTAGTTGATTCCCAGAAAAAAATTATGTTTTTGAGAAGGATGCTCCCCCACAGCCCTCGGAGCAAGGGTTGTAAATTTAGCCCTGGGCGCATATTTATAGAAAGATTTTTATAGAAAGCGTTGGGATAGAAACTTCAAAAAGAGTCATTCGATTGGAAATTCTAAGGGCTACTGCCCTTTTTATTGGTCAAAAGTGATTGGACGACAACTAACCCCCCTCTCACGCCCACCTTTTCCCCAAACACATCCAATCAAAAATTCGAGATAGTTATTTTGTTCAACATAGTTCAAAGTTCTGAAAATTAGGTGTTTGAGGATGACAACCCCCCCCCCACAGCCCTCAGGACAAGGGTTATAAGTTATGCCCTGGGGGCATATAAGGTTATCATAGAAAGTGTTGTAGAAACTTCAAAAAAGGCTATTTCCATTGGAAATGGAAATGGCTAGTGGCCTTTTTAAAGCTCGAAAGTAATTGGAGGGCAACTAACCACCGTCTCACGCCCGCCATTTTCCGAAACACATAGGTCTTTGAGGATGATAACCCACCTCAGAACCCTTAGGGCAAGGGTTAAATGTTATACCCTCTGTGCATATAAAGTTTTTACTGAAATATTAGTCGTAGATATTTGAAAAGGGCATATTCGATTAGAAATTCAAAGAGCTAGTGCCCTTTTTAGTCGTCAAAAGTAATTGCAGGGCAACTAACCCCCCCCCCCCCACTCCCCGCCCCTCTCACGCCCACATGTTCCCCAAACACATACAGTCAAAATTTTTAGATAGCCATTTTCCTCAACATGGTTGAAAGTTTTGGACACTAGGTCCTTAAGGATCACCCCCCCCCCAAAGCCCTCAAGGCAAGGGTTGCAAGTTATACCCTTGGGGCATAAAAAGGTTTTATAGAAAGCGTTGTCGTAAAAACTTCAAAAAAAGTTCATTCGATTGGAAATTGAAATGCTTAGTGGCCTTTTTAAAAGTCGAAAGTAATTAGAGGGCAACTAACCCCCCTCTCACGCCCACTATTTTCCCAAACACATACATTCAAAATTTTGAGATAGCCATTTTTTCAACATAGTTGAAATTTTTGGAAATTGGAGGGTAACTAACCCCCTCTCACGCCCACCATTTCCCCAAACCCATCCAATCAAAATTTTGAGATATTCGTTTTGTTCAACGTAGTTAAAAAGTTCTGGAATTTAAGTTTTTTAGGATGACAACCCCCTCAGAGCCCTCAGGGCAAGGGTTTTAAGCTATACCCCGGGATCATATAAGATTTTTATAAAAAATGTTGTCGCAGAAACTTCAAAAAGAGCTCATTTGATTGGAAATTGAAAGGGCTAGTGACCTTTTTAATTGTCGAAAATGAGAGGAGAGCAACTAACCCCCTCTCACACCCACCATTTCCCCAAGCACATTCAATGAAAGTTTTGATATAGCTATTTTCTTCAACGTAGATGAATGTTCTGGAAATTAGGTCTTTGAGGATGACACTCCCCCCAGAGCACTCAGGGCTAAGGTTGTAAGTTATGCAATTGGGGGCATATAATGTATTTTATAGAAAATGTTGTCGTAGAAACTTCGTAAAAGGCTCATTCAATTGGAAATTGATAGGGCTATTGTTCCCAAGTGCGTCTAATAGAAATTTTGAGATAGCCATTCTATTCAAAATAGTCTAAATACCATATAACAAGGCTTTGGGGGTTGAAACAAACCCCAGAGGTTAGGGGCAAGGGATGTAAGTTATTTTCAGGGGGTGTAAAAAGTTATTATAGAAGGGATGGTTGTTTAACTTCAGAAGAGGCTCAGTCTTTCTCCCTGAAAAAGACTATGTCAATATAAAACGAACAGAAATTAACCAAAAAAACTTTTTGCACAAAATAAGTTTTTTTCAAAAGAGTAAAGAACTCCATTAAACCAAATACGAACAAAAATAGAATAATATAATCTACCAAGCATACAACTATCTCAAATCAGTATCAATAAATTAATGTAAACCAAAACAAACAGAAATTAAAATAAGTCAAACGCAAAACGAGCAGAAATTAATCTGAGTGCAGTTCTAAACCCTATGCTTTCTAAAAGCCAGAATATAATTTGTACTTTACTGAAAAAAATTCTTTTAAATGATTTCACTTATAACTTTAAGAGAAAAAAAAAATTAATTAAGATTTTAAGGAATGAATATCAGCAAATGTATATTAAAGTGACAAGCACATTTTTTTCAGTAAATTCATGTGAATTTTTTTCCGTAAAGTACAAATTAAATTCTGGCTTTTAAAAAGCCAGACGTTCTAGTTCTCTTATTAAGAGTCAACGTGATCAGAGGGCAGCTACCCTCTCATCCCTACAAACACCTCATATTGTTCCAAAGTGCGTCTAATGGAAATTTTGAGATAGCCATTCTATTCAAAATAGTCTAAATACCATATAACAAGGCTTTGGGGGTTGAAACAAACCCCAGAGGTTAGGGGCAAGGGATGTAAGTTATGTTCAGGGGGTATAAAAAGTTATTATAGAATGGATGGTTGCTTAACTTCAGGAAAGGCTCAGTCTTTCCCCCTGAAAAAGACTGTCAATATAAAAAGAACAGAAATTAATCAAAAAAACTTTTTGCACAAAATAAGTTTTTTCAAAAAAAAGTAAAGAACTCCATTAAACCAAATACGAAAAAAAATAGAATCACATAATCTACCAAGCATACAATTATCTCAAATCAATATCAATAAATTATTGTAACCCAAAACAAACAGAAATTAAAATAAGTCAAACGCAAAACGAGCAGAAATTAATCTGAGTGAAGTTCTAAGCCCTATGCTTTCTAAAAGCCAGAATATAATTTGTACTTTACTGAAATTTTTTTTTCTAATTTTTTCACTTATAACTTTAAGAGAAAAAAAATTAATTAAGATTTTAAGGAATAAATATAGGCAAATGTATATTAAACTGACAAGCACATTTTTTTAAATTCATGTGAATTTTTTTCCGTAAAGCACAAATTAAATTCTGGGTTTTAAAAAGCATAGGGTTTTAGAACACTACTCATATTAATCTCTGCTCGTTTTGAGTTTTATTCTGTTATTTATTTTAATTTGTGTTTGTTTTCGGTTTCGTTTATTTATTGATACTGATTTGTGGTAGTTGTATGCTTGTTAGATTATTTGATTCTATTTTTGTTCATTTTTGGTTGAATCGAATTCTTTACATTTTTTTAAAAAACTTGTTTTGCAAAAAAGTTTTATTATTAATATCTAGTTAATGTCCTTTTAAGCTTGCTTTAGGTAATACGCGGAAAACCTTGGGTGACAAAATTTAGATATCGCGAGGGGGGTATCAGAATTTTAGAAATACCTTGGTGGGGCAAGGCCCTAAATCGGTTTTATTGGAACCATTGCTCTAAAATTTAAATCTTACTAAATCAAAGCTGCGGAAATTCAGAGATACAGTGAAACCCCGTCCAAGGTTTACACCACTGCGAAAGTCAGCTGTACGATCCGAGCTAATTCCTGACTCGCTGGAAAGTATACCTAATTCCAGATTTGGCTTAAATATGCAAAAATACTCAAACAGAAAATTTCTTGTCTGTTGACTTTATTTATCTCTTGGGGGAGAGATCATTGACAGTATGCTAGAGGAATGATTTCATCATATTCCTTCTGTATAAGTATGTATTCTTAAAAAGTTGAATACGATAAAATAGACACAACTACTTTTGTCTATTAGAAGAATTTTTAAGAAAATCTAATCATAATTATTAAAAACGTGAGTGGGTTTTCATTATTGTTTTTATATCAAACCAGCGGCGTAATTTGCACTCAAACAAGGGGGGGGGGAACCGTCCCTCCTAGACCTCGGCTTGCCCCTCCTCCCCGCTGAAATGTATTTTCTTCAAAAATCTTGTCAAAACTAAAACAAGCCTGCATAAATCAAGCATCCGCTGAAACGGGTCAGTTTTCTTTAGTGTATCTTTAACTTTGTGGTATTATATGGCTCCCGTTTCAGTTGTTACTGTCATTTTTACTTGACTTGGGAACATTGTTCTCCCGCGTCCCACGGATTTTGACGAAATTACGCCACTGTAGCAAACAAGAAAATATAAGATTTTGAAATTGTGTCCTCTCTAGAAGCCAACACAGGCGTGCCACTAATCCCAAACTTATACATTAAATCAGTGTTTTCGAAGTTTCAATACGATAACTACATGAACTATTTGAGTAACTTCACGGGGTTATAATAGTTTCACGCAAAAAAGACGTTACCTCTAATTTTTCTTCTATAAATTTTGACCTTCACAACGTTTAAGATCCCTTGAATAAGAAAATCATTGTAGGTCATAAATATATTTGTATTCACACCATTTCCATTGTTCGTTTTTCGACATTAGATCTCCATAAAAATTAAAAAAATAAAATAAAAATAAAACCAATTTAAGCAGTAATCCAAAAGCAAATAAGAACAATTTCTAATTTTAATTTATAAAAGGCACATAGACAGAATTACACGTAAATCAAATAATTTTTAGGCTACATACGGAAACTTCCTTCACAAAAACTTGCGATTACTGTCCTCAACCAACCATTTTTAGATTTGAACCAGGTTTCGTAGAACCATCAAATACTGGTCTGATGCTTATATTTCCAAGATATAAGTAATCAGAATAATTTGTATTCCCAGTTCTCACTCACACCACTCTTAGCTACGAACCAACTTCAGTTTCACCATTCTTTGATTCCATTCAGCAGTAGATTAATAGCCAGTTAGCTTTGTTTAGCAGCTGTATCTACAGCTGTTACTTTGCTACAATTTTCCAAGTGGGGATCTGCTCCATTTTCTAAAAATTATTTAACCACAACTATTGCATTTGAATTCACAGCGCAATGTAGAGGTGTATTATTGTCAGAACCTTTTTCTGGTGTGGTTCTTTACTCTTCGTCCAGAAGCTCCTCCCAGTTGTCTGGTATTTTTCCCTCTGTTGCTGGCTCTGGAGTAAAGTCATTGACTTTTACTTTTTCCGTCGTCTCTTCTGGTTTAGTAACGGCAAAAGGGGTTGACTCTTTTTCTTTTTTAGGCTTGATTCTTGTTCCAGGTCAAGCTGTCTTTTCTTTTCTGTTCAGGAAGAAGAAAAGATGTTGAATCGGCCCATGCTTCTAAATTTGCTGCAATTCTTTGCTTTTTGTGTTTTTGCTTTGCTGTAAGAATTAATCTTTTGGGTTTACGCTCTTTTGATCCATTTGATTCCTTGGTCACTTGATCCCTTGCTCCTTCCTTGGTTCTTGATCCATCCATATTCTCTTCTATAAAATCATTATGAGTTTCTGTTGAACTCCCTATTGAATTGGATCACTTTTTTCTTCTTTACATGGGTTTTCTTCGGTTTTGGTCTGAGCAGCATTGTCTTGACACTGTTGTTTTTCTTGTGTGGTTATTTACTCTTCGTCCAGAAGCTCCTCCCAGTTTTCTGGTATTTTTTCCTTTATTGCTGGCTCTGGAGTAAGGTCATTAACTTTTACTTCTTCCGTCGTCTCTTCTGGCTTTGTAACGGCAAAAGGGGTTTACTCTTTTTTTTTTAGGCCTGATAATAGCACCATTTGATGCTAGAAACTGACAAATATCTAATGCGCCTTGTCTGGCAGCATAATTTAAAGGGATGAAACTTTTAAAATCTAAAAAATTTACAGTTGCCCCTTTTTAAACTAGTAGCTGACAAATATCTAGTCTACCTCTTTCAGCAGTATAACGTAAGGCTGTTTTCTGGAAATGGTCGTTCAAACTAGGGTGTACTCAATTTTTTAGATTCGAATGGATTTTAAACGTGGATGTTCTTATTTCCGAAAACTAGAACCCAACTTTATTAAAATATCAAATATTATTAATAAAATCATATGTATTTTAAAACGGGGGTGTTCATATTTCTAAAAACTAAAAACCAACTTTATTCTTTAAAAATCAAGGTTTATTAATAGATTATTACGTGTATTTTAAACGTGGTTGTTCATATTTCTGCAAACTAAGACCCAAACCTTTAAAAAAAAATAAAATATTATTAATAAAATCTGATGTATTTTAAACGGGGATATTCGAATTTTTGAAAATAAAACCTAACTCTATTTTTAAAAAATCAAATATTATTAATAAAATCAGATGTATTTCAAACATGGATGTTTTATTTCTGAAAACTAAAACCCAAATTTATTAAAAAATCAAATATTATTAATAAAATTACATGTATTTTAAATGTAGGTGTTCTTATTTCTGAAAACTAAGACCCAACTTTATTTAAAAAAAATTAAATATAATTAATAAAATCAGATGTATTTTTAACTGAGATGCTCATATTTCTGAAAACTAAAACCCAACTATATAATAAAAATAGAATATTATTAATAAATTCAAATGTATTATAAAAGTGAGTGTTCTTATTTCTGAAAAATAAAACCCAACTTTATTAAAAATCAAGTATTATTATTAAAATCACATGTATTTTAAACGCGTATGTTCTTTTTTCCCAAACCTAAAACCCAACTTTATTCAAATGTCATATATTATTAATAAAATTAGATGTATTTTAAAACGGGGCTGTTCATACTTCTGAAAACCAAAATCCAACTTTATTAAAAAACCAAGTATTATTAATAAAATCACATGTATTTTAAATGTGGCTGTTCATATTTCTGAAAACTAAAACCCAACTTTATTAAAAAAAATCAAATATAATTAATAAAATCAGATGTATTTTAAGGATGGATGTTCTTACTTTTGAAAACTAAAACCCAACTTTATTAGAAAATCAAATATTATTAATAAAACCTGATGTATTTTTAATGTTGACGTTCTTATTTCAGAAAACTAAAACCCAACTGTATTTACAAAAAAATCAAATTTTATTATTAAAAGCACATGTATTTTAAACGTGGGTGTTCTTATTTTTGAAAACTAAAACCCAACTTTATTAAAAAATCAAATATTATTCATAGAATATCATGTATTTTAAACACTTGTGTTCTTACTTCCGAAAACTCAAAACCCAGCTTTATTAAAAAAAATATTATTAATAATATCATATGTATTTTAAACTGGGATGTTCATATTTCTGAAAACTAAAAGCCAACTTTATTTAAAAAAATATGCCAAAATGTACCCAATTATTAAAATAAATCAAATATTATTAATAAAATCAGATGCATTTTAAACATGGATGTTCTTATTTCTGAAAATTAAAACCCAACTTTATTTGAAAATCAAATATTATTAATAAAACCAGAAGTATTTTAAACGTGGATGTTCTTATTTCTCAAAACTAAAACCCAACTTTATTGAAAAATCCAATATTATTAATAAAACCAAATATATTTTAAACGTGGGTGTTCATATTTCCAAAAACTTAAATCCAACTTTATTGAAATCTCAAATATTATTAATAAAATCATATGTATTTTAAACATGGATGTTGGTATTTCTTGAAGCTAAAACCAGCTTTGTTAAAAAAAATCAACTGTTATTAATAAAATCATATGTATTTTAAACTGGGATGCTCATGTTTCTGAAAACCAAAATCCAACTTTATTAAAAAAATATGCAAAAATGTACCCAATGAGGCCTTAGATCATCCCCTACCCTCGAAAAATATTAAAGTTAATCATGGGTTTCATTTAACATACACCTATGACCGGCTAAAAAACCTAGCTCAGAAAAGTGCGAAATAGTAAACTAAGAATCTCAAATCATAGGTTTCAGGCAACATACACCTACGAAAGGCTAGGACATCTATCTCAGAAAAGTCCAAAATAGCAAATTAGACATCCCAAATCATAAGTTTTTATGCATCACATACCTACGAAAGGTTAAGAAACCTAGCTAAGAAAAGTCTAAAATAGTAAACCAAACATCCCAAATCATAGATTTCAGACAACACACACCTACGACAGGCTAAGAAACCTAGGTCAACACATTACGAAATAGTAAACCAAGAATCCCAAATCATAGGTTTCAGACAATACACATTTACAAGCGTTAAGAAATCTAGCTTAAATGTAAATCTCATTATTTAAGTAGTTTTTATGTCCTTCTAAGACATGTAAAAAAAGTTGAAGTAAAATTATCATGTAAAAAAAATAGAAAGCTTAAATGTGAATTTTTTATGCTTTAAGTATCTTTATGTCATTCTAAGCCATGTAAAAAAAGTTGAAATAAAATTATCATGTTAAGAAAAATGAAAAAAAATCAAAAAAATAAACTTCAAAAAAAGTGCAAAAAAATGGGAGATGGGCCAAAAAAGTTGGAGGGAAGAGATCCCTTGGAGGTTGGGGAGAGGGGACCCTTGGAGGTTGAGGTCCCAGCTTTATTAGAAAATCAAATATTATTAAGAAAACCAGATGTATTTTAAACTTTGACGTTCTTATTTCTGAAAACAAAAACCTAACTTTATTTAAAAAAATTAAATATTATTCATAAAACCACAAGTATTTTAAACGTTTGTGTTCTTATTTCTGAAAACTAAAACCCAACTTTATTGAAAGCTCAAATATTATTAATAGAATCACATGTATTTTAAACGTGGGTGTTCTTATTTCCGAAAACTAAAACCCAACTTTATTAAAATATGAAATTTTATTAATAAAGTCATATGTATTTTAAGCGTGGTTGTTTGTATTTCTTGAAACTAAAATCCAACTTTATTAAAAAAAACAAATGTTATTATAAAAAAAAATCAATAAAATCAGATGAATTTTAAACTGGGATTTTCATATTTCTCAAAACTAAAACCCAACTTCATTAAAAAATATGCAAAAATTTACCCAATGAGGCCGGATCCTCCCCCATTCCCCAAAAAATATTAAAGTTATTCATTAGTTTCAAATATTATACACCTATGAATGGCTATGAGACCTAGATAAGAAAAGTTTTAAATAGTAAACCAAGTATCCCAAATCAAAGTTATCAGACAACATACACCTAAGGAAGGCTAGAAAATCTAGCTCAGAAAAGTCGAAAATAGCAAACTAGACATCCCAAATCATAAGTTTCGTGCATCACACCATCTTAACGTAGGTTAAGGAACCAAACAAAGAAAAGTCTAAAATAGTAGACCAAACATCCCAAATAATAGATTTAAGACAACATACACACACTACAGGCTAAGAAACCTAGGTCAAAAAAGTGCGAAAAAGTAAACCAAGCACCCAAATCATAGGTTTCAGACAACACACATCTCCAAATGTTAAGAAATCTAGCTTAAATTTGAATTTTTTATGTTTTAAGTATGTTTTATGTCATTCTAAGACATGTAAAAGAAAGTTGAAATAAAACTATCAAGTTAAAAAAAATATTAAAGCTTAAATGTGATTTTAATGCTTTAAGTATATTTATCATTCTAAGACATGTAAAAAAAGTTGAGATAAAATTATCATTTTAAAAAAAATAAAAAAGTTCAATGGAATAAACTTGAAAAAAGTATAAGAAATGGAGGGATAGGCCAAAAAAGTTGGAAGGAGGGGACCCCTTGGAGTTTGAGGAGAGGGGACGTTTGGAGGTTGAGGTCCCAACTTTATTAGAAAATCAAATATTATTAATAAAACCAAATGTATTTTAAACGTGGACGTTCGTATTTCTTAAAACTAAAACCTAACTTTATTATAAAAATCAAATATTTTTAATAAAATCCCATGTATTTTAAACGTAGGTGTTCTTATTTCTGAAAACTAAAACCCAACTTTATTAT
This sequence comes from Artemia sp. Kazakhstan ARC1039, assembly GCA_029168905.1. Taxonomy (NCBI): domain Eukaryota; kingdom Metazoa; phylum Arthropoda; class Branchiopoda; order Anostraca; family Artemiidae; genus Artemia; species Artemia sp. Kazakhstan ARC1039. The sequence goes on along the minus strand of JAQQPU010013422.1, from coordinate 11,015 downwards.
AAAGTCAAATATTATTAATAGAATCACATGTATTTTAAACTTGGGTGTTCTTATTTCTGAAAACTAAAACCCAACTTTATTAAAATATCAAATATTATTATTAAAATCAAATATATTTTAAACGTGGATGTTCGTATTTTTTGAAACTAAAACCCAACTTTATTTTAAATAAATGAAATGTTATTAATAAAATCAGATGTATTTTAAAACGGGATGTTAATATTTCTGAAAACTAAAACCCAACTTTATTAAAAAATCTGCAAAAAAGTACCCAGTGAGGCCTTGGATCATCACCTCCCCCCCCCCCCAAAAAAAAAATTAAAGTTAATCATGGGTTTTATACAATATACACCTATGAAAGGCTATGAAACCTAGCTCCTACTTCTAACTAAAATGCTAAATTCTTTTGGCTGTCGAGAGGATATTTCAGGATTATGCTGTTACAACGGGGCTGAAAAGCAAAATATTTGAAATGCCACTGTGGTGAAGAAATTGATAGCATTATTTTTTTTTGGCCGTCTGTTTTGTTTTTTGGGTTTGCTTTTTTTTGCGAAACGGGGTGGTTTTTACAACATTGTTGTTTTTTAGGGGATTTGTATAATAGAAAGTAAATGCATGAGAAGTGCAAAAATTATCAATTCAAGTTTTGAGTTTTGGTGAGCAAATGGTGACTTCTTTACTGTCTATTTTCATCTAATCAAAGCTCTGCATTATATGACATATCACCTCCTCTGTTCATCCTAAAACATTAAAATAAAGGCCAAACTCTTTAGAACTTTAATAAAGGTTCATATAAGTACATACTTAAAACTAAGTACATGAGTCGACATACTCCTTCAAAGGAGGGAATAATCATTTATGAAGAATAGATATTCAAAAAATTGTAAGAAAAATAATTATGCGTTTATTTTTTTTTACCTTGCTGGTAAAGATGGGTCTCTGAATTATCCGTTTGAATCAGTGGAATGGCATTAATTTTTTTTCAAACATTTACTAATAAAATATTGATAAAAAGTGGAAATTCATACAACTTGAGTTAACCACGGAAACGGAATGCAGCTACAGTATTACTTCAGAATTTCTCACCATCTCAATACCAACCAGTCACAAAATATAGCTATGTTTTTGTATAGAGGTTGCATATATTTGTCCGTAAAATTTTATAAACTGCTATATATATACAGCTGAAAATTTTTATGCTTATTTTGATACAAGTCATCCAATCATATCTCCACGATTTGTTGTTAAATCAAAATTTTTACAGGGCAAATCTTTTACTTAATGCTAAATCTGAGTCAAATTTCAAATTTTTATGTTTTTGCTTAACAGACATATCAGACTTTGCTTAACAGACATATTTAAACTTGGATGTTGGTATTTTTTGAAACTAAAACTTAACTTTATTAAGAAAAAAAATCAAATGTTATTAATAAAATAAGATGTATTTTAAACTGGGGTGTTTATATTTCTGAAAACTAAAACCCATTTTATTAAAAAATATGCAAAAATGTACCCAAGGAGGCCTTTAATCATCCCCCACCTACAAAAGAAATTAATGTTAATCATGGGTTTCATACGACATACACCTAACGTTAAGAAATCCAGCTGAAATGTGAATTTTAATGTTTTAAGTATGTTTTAGGTCATTCTAAGACATGTAAAAAAATTGAAATAGAAAAATCATGTTAAAATAATACAATAAAAGCATAAATGTGATTTTTTATGCTTTAAGTATGTTTATGTCATGATAAGATATGCAAAAAAAGTTGAAATAAAATTATCATTTTTTAAAAAAATAAATAGGTTCAAAAAAATAAGCTTCAAAAAAGTATAGAAAAATGGAGGAGGGACCCAAAAAGTCTGAGATAGGGGGTCCCTTGGGGGCTGGGGAGAGGGGACCGTTGGAGGTTGAGGTCCCAACTTTATTAGAAAATCAAATGTTATTAATAAAACTAGATGTATTTTAAACGTCAACGTTCTTATTTCTGAAAAGCAGAAGCTAACTTTATTAAAAAAATACTCAAATATTATTGATAAAATCACATGTATTTTAAACGTGGGTGTTCTTATTTCTGAAAACTAAAACCCAACTTTATTAAAATATCAAATATTATTAATAAAATCAGATGTATTTTAAACTGGGATGTTCATATTTCTGAAAACTAAAACCCAACTTCATTAAAAAAATATGCAAAAATGTACCCAATGAGGCCTTGGATCATCCCCCCAAAAATATTAAAGTTAATCATGGGTTTCATACAACATACACCTATGAACAGCTATGAAACCTAGCTCAGAAAAGTGCGAAATAGTAAACCAAACATCCCATAGGTTTCAGACATTACACATCTACAAACGTTAAGAAATCTAGCTTAAATGTGAATTTTTTATGCTTTAAGTATGTTTTATGTCATTTTAAGACAGGTAAAAAAATTGAAATAAAATTATCGTGTTTAAAAGTTTAAAAAAGTTTGAATATGAATATTTTATGCTTTAAATATGTTTATGTCTTTCTAAGACATGTAAAAAAAAGTTTAAATTAAATTATCGTGTTAAAATCAAATAAAATAGAGTTTAATAAAATAAACTTAAAAAAAAGTATAGAAAAATAGAGGGATGGGCCCAAAAAGATGGAGGGAAGGGACTCCTTGGAGGTTGGGGGAGAGAGGACTCTTGGAGGTTGAGGCCCCAACTTTATTAGAAAATAAAATAATCTTAATAAAACCAGATGTATTTTAAACGTTGATGTTCTTATTTCTGAAAACTAAGACCCAACTTTATTAAAAAATCAAATATTATTAAAAAAAATAAAATGTAATTTATGGATGTTCCTTTATCTGGAAACTAAAACACAACTTTATTAAAAATGCAATATTATTAATAGAATCACATGTATTTTAAATGTTAATGTTCTTATTTCCGAAAACTAAAGCCAGCTTTATTAAACTATCAATTATTATTAATAAAATCAAATGTATTTTAAACGTGGATGCTCGTATTTCTTGAAACTAAAACCCAAATTTATTAAAAAAATCAAATGTTACTAATAAAATCGAATTTATTTTAAACTGGGATGTTTTTATTTCTGAAAACTAAAACCCGACTTTATGAAAAAATATGCGAAAATGTACCCAATGAGGCCTTGGATCACCCCCCCCCAAAAAAAAAAAATATTAAAGTTAACCATGGGTTTCATACAGCAAGCACCTATGAAAGGCTATGAAACCTAGTTCAGAAAAGTGTGAAATAGTATACCTAACATCCCAAATCATAGGTTTCCGACAACATACACCTACGAAAGGCTAAGAAACCTAGGTCAGAAAAGTGCAAAAAAGTAAACCATGCACCCAAATCATAGGTTTCAAACAACAAACATCATAGGTAACATAATATGTTATCAAGGAATGTCCACGAGGTAAGATTGTGTCATAGCAGTTAAAGAAGTAACGTAAAATTCAATGCTGAAATTCCAGGGAGTCTGGTGATGTAGCACACGGCAGTATTTCTAGCTCTCCGATCGGTCTAGAAAGAGGGTTTGGTCTTGTACGTGTCAGATTGTAGCCCTCTGATTGGCTGTGATCTTGTACTACTTGAATGTAGAGAAGCTCCCCTACTAACCTTGTTTCAAACCTGTTTAAAAAAGAAACAGTCTTAACAATTAAAACTTATTAAAAACTCAACTATTAAAAACCAATTACAAATAAAAGTTTCGTCCCAAACCCAACCAGAACAAGCGGTCCCAATCACAATCCGCCACTACATCAGGGGGGGGGGTGGTGGCATGGATCCGCCACTTCACAAGCTAAGGGTATTAAGGTGAAGCTTTCAAGGAATATTTATGCGGACGCTGAACTAAATCAAAACGAACTATGATCATGTAGATTGTCAATAGGGTGACAAAGCAATATCACCATAACGATTTATATTATTAAATTAGACCTTTCAGGGTAAGTTGTGACAGAACTAGCCAGAAGACACTATATGTATACTTTTGATATTAATTCAATGGTTACTCTAACTAATGACACTAAGGGCATTAAGTTGAAACGTTTAGAGGAAGTTTCAATTAAACAAAAAAAACTACACGCATGTAAGTATTAAAAGGGCACATAAGCAGTATCATAGGCAACGCTGCTCTATCATAGGTAGTAATATCATTGATGTTTTAAAGAAGCTAATTTGATTGAGAATTCAAAGTTCTAGTACCCTTTTTAAGAGTCAAAAGTGATCGGAGGGCAGTCAGCCGTTTTCTTTAGCTGCTAATTTTCCAAGCGCTTCCAATCAAAATTAAAAATAACCAATATGTTCAACATAGCTGAACGGTCTTGTAACTGTATCTCTAGGGCTATTGCGTAGGTCAATCCCCCAAAGTTATGCAATTTGCCCAATATGTTTAAAAACTAAATGTTGCCTTAAGATTAAATAAAAAGCACTGTGTGTATGCTGATTGCCAATTTGACATCTCAGCAGGATCCCAAGAACGGCTGAGGGTATTATGTTCGAACCTTCGTGGCAACTTCTATTATTACTTCTACTCTTAAAATTTAACTAAATCAAAAGAGTGTATGTGTATCCAAGCTGTCCAAGAGCGTAGATACAATTTTTTGCGAATGTTATCGAGTTTTATTTTTCAATTCAACTAGAGAAGGTATAAAACTAAATTAAACCCTAATATTTAGGGTTTAATATTTTAAACCCTAAAAATCCAGATTTTTAAAAGGAAGTATGCTGTTAAAAATTGTTGAAACATTTTCTCCAGCATACAAATAGTAGGCCAACTATAGGTTCTTAAAGAAAAACCGAAAAGGTTTAAATTGCCATTTTTCTCCTGAAAATACTATATAAATATAAAACAAACCAAAATTCTTTTTCCACAAAATAAGTTTTTCAAAGCAAAGTAAAGAACACCATTAAAATAAAAATGAGCAAAAACAAAATTAAATAATCTACCAAGCGTAAAACTACCACAAATCAGCATCGATTAATAAATGAAACCCAAAACTCAAAAAATAAATTTTAAACGTTTTCAATTTTATAACTTTAATATATCATATTATAACATTATAAGGAATGATTATCAGCATATGTACAATAAAATGACAATGCACATTCATTTGTATTTTTCAGTAAAGTGCAAATTGTGTTCTGGCCTTGGGAAGGCATAGGGATTTTAAGACCTACTCATGTTATTTTCTACTCGTTTTGAGTTTGAATTGGTTACCCATTGTAATTTCTGTTCGTTTTGGGTTTCATTTATTTATCGTTGCTTATTTGTGGTATTTTTGCGCTTGGTACATTATTTGATTTTATTTTTACTCATTTTTGGTTTAATGGTGTTCTTTACCTTTCTCTGAAAAACTTATTTTATGAAAAAGCCTTTTTTTAATTAATATAATTGTATATCAAATATTCAGCTTAATTCCATTAGTTCGTTCGAGACACATCGACTTTCCAGCAAAGCACCAAAGACGCAGAAGGCTTTATGCTTTTACAGGTAGGAAAAGGAGGCAGAAGCCAAACTCTTGATTGTAGTAATTTTTGCTGGTTTTAAGCTTGATTTCCGTATTCATTTTAAGTTTTACTTGTTTTAAGATTTATTTATTCACTTATATTAGTACTTGCTGTATATTTGTTTGCTAAGATTGTTTATTTAATTTCTGTTCGTTTTGGGTTTCATTTATCCTTTAATAGTAATTTCTGGCCGTTCTAAATTTCAATTATTATAAGTTTTTTATTTCTGCTGATCCTAAGTTCAATATGGCGTTAACTTTTCCTTTGTTAACTTTTAATTTTTCTGTTAACCGTATGGCGTTAACTTATACGTTAACAATGGGAAACTGGCATGCGTTACAACCCAGGCCCCGGGGCTATGGGGGATTTTTCAACACCTAGATTGTATTTATGTGAATTTAGAACTATTTCAAACAAAATGGCTATTTCAAAGTTTTCATCGGATGTATTTGGGGAAAAAAGGACCGATGGGGAGGAGGGCTTATTACCCTCTGATTGAGATATTGCTATATGGTCTTTGGGCAATTTTGGATACATTTAGAGAAAAAAGAGCCTGGAGGTAGTTCCCCCTATAACTTTTGATTCTTAAAAAAGAAAATAGATTTTCCAATTTACAATCAAATGAGCCTCCTCGAAAACTTTCAAGGCCACCCTTTCCTTAAAAACCTCATGTGCCCCGGGGTAAAAAAGGTAAAGAATACGGCATTGAACTTTACAGTCCCTACCGGCGGTGCTGATCTCCGTTTCTTAGCCCTGCAGCCAGGAAGTCCAATGGGGGGCTAGGGTCCAACCCTCCTGTGCTTTCGCACACCCTTCCTGTTTAACCTCTCCAAACTTCTCCAGGCACCCATTTAGAGCTGGGTCGACTCTGGCTGAGCTTACAGAGTCACACCACTGACCCTCATCCCATCCCAAATAATTGGGTACGCTAGGATTCGAACCCTCGCTCTCTCGGATAAAGAATCCTAAATCTAGTGCACCAACCACTCGGCCAGAACCCTCAGGGCAAAGATTTTAAGTTATGCCCTAGGGGCATATAAGAATTTTATAGAAGGCAATGTCGTAGAAACTTCAAAAAAGGCTCATTCGATTGGAAATTCAAAGGCCTAGTGCCCTTATTAATAGTCGATAGTGATGGGAGGGCAACTACCCCTCCCCCACGCCCATAATTCCTCCAAACACCTCCAGCCAAAATTTTGAGATAGCCATTTTTTTCAGCGTAGTTGATTTCCAGATACGAAATATGTTTTGAGGAGGAAACTCCCCACACAACCCTCAGGGCAGGGGTTTTAAATTTTGCGCTTGGAGCATATAAGGTTCTTATAGAAGGCTTTGTCGTAGAAGCTTCAAAAAGACTCATTTGATTGGGAATTCAAAGGGCTAGTGCCCTTTTTAATAGTCGAAAGTGATTGGAGGGCAACTAACCTCTCTCTCACGCCCACCCTTTACCCAAACACATCCGATCAAAATTTTCAGATAGCCATTTTATTAAACGTAGCTTTAAACTCTGGAAATTGGGTCTTTGAGAATGACAACTCCCCCACAGCCCTCTAGGCAAGGGTTGTAAACTATCCCCTAGGGGCATACAAGGTTTTGTATAGACAACGTTATCGTAGAAACTTCCGAAAGGGCTCATTCGATTGGAAATTTAAAGTGCTAGTTCTCTTTTATATATATAAATAGTCGAAAGTGATTCTAAGGCAACTGACACCCCTTCCATGCCCACCATTTCCCCAAACACATCCAATCAAAGTGTTGCTATAGCCATTTTGATAAACGTTGTTGAAACTTCTGAAAATTATATGTTTGAGCAGAACACTTCCCCCAGAGTCTTCAGGGGTAGTATTATAAGTTATGCCCTGGAGGTATATATGGTTCTTATGGAAGGAATGCTCGATAAACTTCAGAGAGGGAATTAATTATTTGAATGGAAATTAAAAGTTGTAGTTCATTTTCTCAGAGCGAAAAAATATCGGAGGGCAGCTAGCCCCTCCCGCCCTCCACGCCTTTGGGTGTATTTATATTTTTTCATGATTAGCCAGTGTGGTCTCAGAAATTATTTATAAAAATTCATGATGACCATTTTGTTAAAAATAGTTCAACCATCAGATATTGAAACTCAAGGGTCGACACAACCCCCTCCTTAGGGCCCAGGGACAGGCGTTGTAAGTTATACTCTAGCGATATATATGGCCCTTATAAAAAGGATACTCGTATAAACTTCAGAGAGGGCTGATTTGATTGAAAACAGAAAGTTCTAGTTCACTTTTAAAGAGTCAAAAGAGACCGAAGCTTAATCTAGTCCCCCACGCCCTTTTTCCCAAACCCATCCGATAAAAATTTAAAATAGCAATTTTGTTAAAAATAGTTCAAACATCAGATAATAAAAGCTTAAAGCAAAAAATATTTTGCTATTGAAGCATAAATGAAACCCAAAACGAACAGAAATTAAGTAAACAATCATTGCAAACAAATATACAGCATATACTAATGTAAACGAATAAACAAAACTTAAATCAAGTGAAACTTAAATTGAATATGCAAATCAAGTTTGAAACGAACAAAAATCCCTACAGACAAGAGTTTGGGTATCGCCTCCTTCTCTCACTATAAAAGTCTAAAACTTGTTCAAATGTTGCTGTGTTATTGGCGCTTTACTGGACACGAATTTTATTACAAATATTCTCTTTTGTACTTAATATTGAAAATTAACATTAAAATTACAGTAAAACTTTGAACTGATGAACTTTCAGCAATTAATATAATTATACATCAAATATTCAATTTGATTTTGCTTCTACTTTCCAAGACTGTTCAAGACACATATAGTTTTCAGTAAAGCACCGATGACGTACTAGGTTTTAGACTTTTACAGTGAGAGAAGGAGGCGATACCCAAACTCTTTTTTGAGCTCATCAATTCAAAATGTTACTATAAGTTTAATGTTTATTTTCAATATTAAGTACAAAAGAAAATATTTGCCATAAAATTGGTTTTCAGTAAAGCGCCAATGACGCAGTAGGTTTTAGACTTTACAGTGAGAGAAGGAGGTGATACCCAGACTCTTGTTTATAGTAATTTCTGTTCTTTTCAAGCTTGATTTGCATATTCAATTTAAGTTTCACTCGTTTTAAGATTTATTTATTAATTTACATTAATATCTATTGTATGTTTGTTTGCATTGATTGTTTATTTAATTTCTGTTCGTTTTAGGTTTCATTTATACTTCAATAGGAAAATACTTTTTCCGTTTTAAGCTTGATTTTGATATTCAATCTAAGGAAAACTCGCTTTAAGATCTATTTATTCATTTATATTATAACTTGTGGTATGTTTTTTGCTATGATTGTTTATTTAATTTCTGTTCGTTTTGGGTTTCATTTATTCTTTAATAGTAATTTCTGGTCGTTTGAGTTTGAATTTTAACACGTATTTGTATCTGCTGAGCTTAAGTTTAAAATGAACTTTACTTTTCTTTGAAAAACTCATTTTTCGGAATTTTTTTAAAATTCATTTTAGTGCGTTTTTTATTGCAAAAAGTTTCAAGTTTTTAAAAATTCCTTATTTCAAAATCCGAATTTTTTTTAAAATTAAAGTCTCATCTAAGTATCAAAATTGGCATCAAAGTAACAATATCAAAGTGAAAAAATGTGTCTGTGTCAACCTCGGAGTTTTTATTATTTGATGTTTGAACTATTTTTAACAAAATGGCTATCTCAAAATTTTTATCGGATGGGTTTGTGGAAAAGGGCCGTGAGGGGGGGGAGGGGCTAATTAACCTTCGGTCTCTTTTGACTCTTTTTAAAGTGAACTAATACTTTCAATTTTTAATCAAATGAGCCCGCTCTGAAGTTTTTATGATCTATAAGAACCATATATATCCCCAGAGTAACTTACAACGCCTGTCCCGGGGCTAATTGCCCTTTGATCTCTTTTTGGCTCTATAAAAGTGAACTAGAACTTTCAGTTTTAAATCAAATGAGCCCTCTTTTAAATTAATATGATCATCCCTTCTAGAAGAACAATATACCACCCCCTACGGTATAACTTACAACGCCTATCCCCGGGCCCTGGGGTTCTGTGTCAACCCAGAAGGTTTAATATCTGCTATTTGAACAATTTTCTATTTGATTCGATTTTATTTATGCATTAAATCTTTTATTTGCTGCATTTGGGGGAAAAGGCGTTGAGGGGGGGGGGGGGGGTAGTTGCCCTCCGATCTCTTTTGACTCTTAAGAAGTGAACTAAAACTTACACTTTCCAAACAAATGAGCCCTTTTTGAAGTTTATACGACCATTCCTTCCATAAGAATCATAAATGCGCCCAGGCATAACTTACAACGCCTGTCCCAGGGCCCTGGGGGTTTTTATCGAAACCAGAGTTTTTGTTATCTAACCTTTTAACTATTTTTAACAAAAGGGCTATCTCAAAATTTTTATTTCATGCATTTGAGGACACCCCCCGGGGGGGGGGGGGGGCTTGTTGCTCTCCGATCTATTTTGAATCTTAAAACGTGAACTAGAACTGTCATTTTCCAAACAAATGAGCCCTCTCTGAAATTTACACGAACATCCCTTCCATAAGAACCATATATACCCCCAGGGCATAAATTACAACACCTGTCCGCGGGCCCTGGAGGGATGTGTCGACACAAGATATTTTTTTATCTGACCCTTGAACTATTATTTACAAAAAGGCCATCTAAAACTTTTCATTTGATGCAAATGGGGGGAAAAGGACGTGGTGGGCCCTCCGATCCCTTTTGACTCTTGAAAAGTAAACTACAAATTTCATTTTCCAATCAAATGAGCCCTCTATGAAGTTTATACGAGCTTCCCTTCCATAGCAACCATATTCCCCCAGTTTTTTTCAAAATCTGAACTTTGAACAATTTCTAACAAAATTTTTATCTAAAAGTTTTTATCTCATAAATCTGGGGGAAAAGGGGTGGGGTGGAGGCTAGCTCCCCTTCGATCACTTTTAACCTGTAAAAAGTGAACTAGAACTTTCAATTACCAATCAAATGAGCCCTCCTTGAAGTTCATAAGAGCATCCCTTCCATAAGAACCTTATATGCCCCCGGGGCACAGCTTACAACGTCTGCCCCCGGGCTCTGTGGGGCTGTATCGACACCGGTGTTTTTTTTAATCTGAACCTTGTCTATCCAAAATTTTTATCTGATGCATTTGGGAGAAAAGGATGGAGGGAGGGGCTAGATGCTCTTCGTTCACTTTTGATTTATAAAAATTGAACTAAAACTTTCAATTTTCAATAAAATGAACCCTCTTTGAAGTTTATACGAGCATCCCTTCCATAAGAATTTTATCTGATGCAATGGCTACCTCAAATTTTCTATCAGATATATTTGTCAAAAAAAGGCTTGAGAGTTGGGACTAGTTGCCCTCCGATCTCTCAACAGAACTCTCAATTTCCAATCGAATGAGCCCCTTTTGAACCTTATACGACGACCCCTTCTATACGAAGGGCCTCTGGGGAAAAAAAA
>JAQQPU010013421.1:0-24334 GCA_029168905.1 Artemia sp. Kazakhstan ARC1039 | reverse complement strand
CTCTTTTTTTAGGAGTTGGGGGGTTTTATATTTCTTAACATTGGAGGTGATCGTCTCTTACTAGGTTGCTAGCTACCGCTGCAACCCGGATATAAATACAAACAGGAAAAAGCCTACGGCTTTTTCTTCTTTTAAATAGTAAGAGACGAAATTCAAACAATAAAGTAGCTAACTAAGTCCAATGTATGGAATGGTTTGTTATTTCAGTGATCGTCTTTTAATGTAAAAATATAAATACTGTAATCTTAACTATAGTGAAGTTGCGTATGCAAGTTAGTATAGGGAAGAGTTTGATCTTTATTATAATAACTACTTCTAGAAGTTATTGGTTATAATATTTCTTAACATAGGACTTGATCGTCTCTTACTAGGTTGCTAACTACCACTTCAACCCGGATAATTAAAGTCAGTTTGTGCTTTACTATCTTATCTAAATATAAATATTTGTTACATCATCCTCTATATAATGATTCCCTTATAATACTTCAGTTACTATGGGTGACAGTTCGTTCTTTAAAGTAACAACTTTTCAAAAGATGCTTGCATTACCTTCACATTTAATTAATATTTGGCATGGGTTGTCCTTCAATAGTTTCAGCTTTATCCGATGATCGAACCTTTATGTACTAGTCTAGAAAACAAGAAAAAAGAAACAAAATATATCGTTTAGGCAGAATGTTGTAGTAGCTGCCACTTTTCTCAATTTTCAAGCCAATATGTTTCCCTTGCTGTTCAAGCCAAGGGAAAGAAAGTTCACTATACAGGGGTTTCGAACAAGGTGGTTCTGATGGTGTACTTTTCGTTTTGATGTGACTCCTTTTTTAGGAGCTATGGGTTTTTAAATTTCTTAACATTGGACGTGATCGTCTCTTACTAGGTTGCTAGCTACCGCTGCAACCTGGATTACTAACCTATACTACCGTTAAGGGGCCTATAAAATGTGGTATAGGCAAGAAGTCGTTCTTTATTATAATCTTTGAAAAGACTGCAGTATGAAAATACATCAAAAATGCAATTTTTTTGACAAAATTGTTTCTACTTTAAAAAGTATTTTATTTTTAATTACAAAAGTGACAAGATGTTGCAATTGCCTTTAAAATGAGCTATTATACAACTCTCTATGTTTTTCCAGTGCCCAGCTAGCTGAGCAGAAAAAAAAAGCGGAAAGAAAAAAATATCCCGTTTGTGGAGAATAACGTGGTAAAAGTCTATTTTCTTGATATTCAAGCCAATATATTTTCTTTGTTATTCAAGCCAAAGGGCGGTAAGTTTCCTTTATAAAGGATTCGGACAAGGCGGTTCTAATGGTGTACTTTTTGTTTTGATCTGACTCTTTTCTTAGGAGTTGGGGGGTTTTATATTTCTTAACATTGGAGGTGATCGTCTCTTACTAGGTTGCTAGCTACCGCTGCAACTCGGATTCTTTAATATAAATATGATAATAAACGGATTACACACAGGAAAAAGCCTACGGCTTTTTCTTCGTTGAACTAGTAAGAGACGAGACTCAAACAATCAAGTAGCTAGCTAATTCCATTGTATGCAATTGTTTTTTATTGCAATGATCGTCTTTTATCGTAAATTAGAAAAATTTTACGAATTTTTTACCGGGATTACGAAAAATATTCAAAATTAAAGATTAAAATTATCTCTGAAAGAATGGATTTTGTTGAAAAGTCAGCTAGAGATGCTTTCGCAAAACTTCATACTAATATCCAAAAGAAATGTTGCATGTTTAGTGAAAAGCTTCCAAGGTATGAACCGGCAACTGTGGAACAGTTTATAGATGTAATGGGAAATTTTATAGATCACTGTGAATATATGGAGGCATAATTGTTCTTTACTTAGTTTCAGCTTTAATTCGATGATCCAGACTTTATGTACTAACTACATCCAAAGACTATGACGTCATTGATTAATATTGTATATAAAAAATTAAGTTTTTCGTAAATAAAATTAATTAAAAAAAAAATTAAGTACAAATAGCGCTAGATCTAGAGATTTCCTTTAAAATGAGCCATTGAACAACTCTCTACGATGTTCCAGTGCCAAGCTATCTGTGGAAAAGAAAGAAAGAAAAAAATATCCCGTTTGTGGAGAATAACTTGGTTAAAGTCAATTTTCTTGATTATCAAGCCAATATATTTTCTTTGTTATTCAAGCCGCAGGGCGGTAAGTTTCCTTTATAGGGGTTTCGGACAAGGCGGTTCTAATGGTGTACTTTTTGTTTTGATCTGACTCTGTTTTTAGGAGTTAGGGTTTTTTTATTTCTTAAGTCTCTTACTAGGTTGCTAGCTACCGCTGCAACCCGGATTTTCAAGGTTTAAAATTATTAAGTACACAATACCCCGTGTCGAGTATCTAAAACCTAGCATAAAAAAAAACTAATTTTTAAATTTTCAGGTATTTATCTTGTTTGAATTACAAAATTAGTATTATTGGTTAGACACCATAAATATTTTTGCAGTTTACATAATAATTTTAGCGATTCTGGACTGAAAACTAAAATAATTGCAATTATAAGACATTAATATGGCTTACGGGTTACAAACCAAAAAAAGTTTGATTCCAGGATACAATAATAACTTTGAACTGAGATGAAAAAATTTTTTCTTCCAGGAGACAAAAAGTAAAACTAATTATAAAATTTTCATGTATTTTTGTTGTTTAAATTAAGAACTTACTATTACTGATTAGGCATCATAAATATTTTTGCAGTTTACATAATAATTTTAGCGATTAAGCCAAAAAAGAAAATTTTGGCTCCAGGAGTTTCGGTTACTATTGAGACAAGTAGCTATTATTGCTATAGAGTTCATTACCATGAACTGTTTGATTGCTTCAAAATTCAAATATCTTTGAAAAGACTGCAGTATGAAAATACATCAAAAATGCAATTTTTTTGACAAAATTGATTCTACTGTAAAAAGTATTTTATTTTTAATTACAAAAGTGACTAGATGTTGCAATTTTCTTTAAAATGAGCTATTATACAGCTCTCTATGATTTTCCAGTGCCCAGCTAGCTGAGCAGGAAAAAAAAGAAAGAAAAAAATATCCCGTTTGTGGAGAATAATGTGGTAAAAGTCAATTTTCTTGATTTTCAAGCCAGTATATTTTCTTTGTTATTCAAGCCAAAGGGCGGTAAGTTTCCTTTATAGAGGATTCGGACAAGGCGGTTCTAATGGTGTACTTTTTGTTTTGATTTGGCTCTTTTTTTAGGAGTTGGGGGTTTTATATTTCTTAACATTGGAGGTGATCGTCTCTTACTAGGTTGCTAGCTACCGCTGCAACCCGGAAAATATAAATACTGTAATCTTAACTATAGTGAAGTTGCATATGCAAGTTAGTATAGGGAAGAGTTTGATCTTTATTATATTCAGTATGAAAATACATCAAAAATGTAATTTTTTTGACAAAATTGATTCTACTTTAAAAAGTATTTTATTTTTAATTACAAAAGTGACTAGATGTTGCAATTTCCTTTAAAATGAGCTATTATACAGCTCTCTATGAATTCGAGTGCCCAGCTAGTTGAGGAGGAAAATCAAGCGGAAAGAAAAAAATATCCCGTTTGTGGAGAATAACGTGGTTAAAGTCAATTTTCTTGATTTTCAAGCCAATATATTTTCTTTGTTATTCAATCCAAAGAGTGATAAGTTTCCTTAATAGGGGTTAAGGTGGTTCTAACGGTGTAGTTTTTGTTTTGATCTGACTCTTTTCTCAGGAGTTAAGGGTTTTTATATTTCTTAACATTGGACGTGATCGTCTCTTACTAGGTTGCTAGCTACCGCTGCAACCTGGATTTATTTCATGACGTCATGGCGCTATGATATTATTTCATGACGTCTTCAGAAACAACAACATAATGTCGTGTTTTTCTATTCACGTCATAGCTCAAATAAAACTATGACGGCATTCATTATTTTTCTAGTAGGGTTTCAGACAAGGTGGTTCTAATGATGTACTTTTGTTTTGATCTGACTCTATCTTTAGGAGTTCTGGGTTTTATATTTCTTAGCATTGGACTGGTCGTCTCTTACTAGGTTGCTGGCTACTGCTGCAACCCGGTAGATATGATAGGCAGCCTGGCCGAGTGGTCCAAGGCGCTAGTGTTAGCCACCAGTCTCTTCGGAGGCGTGGGTTCAAATCTTACCGCTGGTATACGATTATGATTTATGTACAAAAATCAAATATCTTTGAAAAGACTGCAGCATGAAAAGACATCAAAAATGCAGTTTTTGGTGGAAAAATTTATTATCTTTTAGAAATAATTTATTTTAGTTACTAAAGATTTTTAACCTAATTAATTTCCTTTAAAATGAGCTATTGAGTAACTCTCTACGATGTTCCAGTGCCAATCTATCTGTGGAAAAGAAAGAAAAAAAGAAAAACAAATATGCCGTTTGTGGAGATTAACGTGGTTAAAGTCAATTTTCAAGATTTTCAAGCCAATATATTTCCCTTGCTGTTCAAGCCAAATGACAGTAAGTTTCCTATACAGGGGTTTCGGACAAGGCGGTTCTAATGGTGTACTTTTTGTTTTGATCTGACTCCTTTTTTAGGAGCTATGGGTTTTTATATTTCTTAACATTGGACGTGATCGTCTCTTACTAGGTTGCTAGTTACCGCTGCAACCCGGATATAAACTTTACTAACCTATATTATTGTTAAGTGGCCTATAAAATTTAGTATAGGCAAGAGGTCGCTCTTTATTATAAGGCTACAGACCGTTCTTTAATTTAAACCCAGATTACAAACAGGAAAAAACCTATGGCTTTTTCTTCTTTGGAATAGTAAGAGACGATCCTCAAAGAATCAGGCAGCTAACTAAGTCTTTAATTTTTTCTTTATCATAAACTTCATTAATAAGTTAACTCTCACCAAGATAAATAAACCAAGATAAATAAAAGCCAAACAAAACCAACTTGAATAGCAAAATATGAAAAATACTAATGAAACAATGCACCATTTTAAAAGCTATAAGTCGTCTTTGCAAGATCCGAAATAGCTGCTATAAACTCGTTCTGTCTTATTAAACTATTCGAATACAGTTTCGGCCTTTGCTTCTGCAGTAGTTTGGAAATCAGTAAGAAAACGTACACTATCTAAGATCAAACACAATATCTGCGAATACCAAAGGAAATTACAGTTTGAGATGGCTAGGATCTAAGAAAATTGATAGTAAACATTGACTTCAGATTGGGGGCATATACAAACAGAGATATTTAGGGGTTTTCATGCAACCCCCCCCCCCCCCTCCCCAATTGATAAATAAAACGAAAGTAGCAGTAAATAATGCATCTCGGCTGTCTTCTGCCAAAATCTAGTAGGTAAATTTTTTAAATTTTCCAGAAAATTGTCAATGATATTTTTTTTCAAATTTTGATTATAAGAAAAAGACGAAGGTACAGCATGAATGGTTCTCCACAGTTCATTTTCTTCCCGTCTTTGCTACCCATTTCTTGTCAAAATTTCATACTTAACTCAAAACTCTTCAACAAAATAACGATGAATTAAGAATCACAAAAAAATATAAAAATTTTAACAGAACTTCAGAATTATACTTTTTGTGGCATTTAGTTTATGTTATTTTACGATTATCGAAATAATCAAATTAAGAATCGTTCGACCAGCGAGGTTCCGCGGCAGTGACACTTTCAAGTACTTATAAAGTGCCAGAGGTAAAACTGTGTTAAAATACTCCACGTAAATGAATTTTCAAATAAGAAGATCAGTTAAATGAAATATTAACAATGTTTCATCAAATTATTTTCTATCTTTACAGCCATTTTCAATAACGGTAGAAATTAATAAATAACGCAAGAAAACCTATGTCTGAAATTTTGGACTATTTAAAGTTCTTTTTTGTAACAAACATTATATACATAAAATGCAAGCAAAAGAACATTTCATTACTATTTCTTTTAAAGTAGCATACTTTTGCAGAGCTGCATTACAGTTCTGTTGGATTTAAGATCAACAATCATTAAAAATTATTTGAGAAAATGATTTTACCAGACCCTTTCCTGATCATACTAATTACTTAACTTGAAAGTTACGGTGTTCTGAAATATTGTAATTAATTAAAAAAAGAATATAAACGAAACCATTACCAATATCTACTTGAAACATTTAGATTTGTAGAGTAAGAAAGGTTTAATTTAACTTGGAAAGATAGTTGCTTATTTAATTATGTTCCGTACAGAAGGGAGAAGGGTGCGTAGTTGGTTAAAGGCAATGGCAAGATTAATGGGTAAATCAAGGTTAAATGAAAGGTTGAAGAAAGATTCTATTTTGAGAAGGCCAACTCATTGGGGGGGGGGGGGAGGTTAACAGTTAAAAATATTTCTGTTTGGCTATTTCCTACTCAAAAATTGTTTTGGTCTTTCACGGTGAGGCCTGGGCATCTCAAAACTCTAAAACAACGGGATAGTCAGAGGAGAACAGTGGCATGGATGAAATTAAAAAATCTAACATTATTTAGCGTATAAAAGCTACAAAACACCTTTGAATAGTTGAACCCTACCCCAATTAAGTTGAACTCCAATCAAAATGATATCCTGGGTAAGCTGCCAGTCTTTAATCAGCAGTCAATACTTACTCCCCATATCTGAAAGAGGAATATCTTGCAAAGGCTGAATTGGGAATAGACTATACACTATGAAGCCCAATGGGAAATTCTACATGGCACGTTATACTAAGCCCTGAGAAACAAGATAGGGCCAAAATTCACTATTGTTTAGTGAACTGCACTAATTTTAACGATTCTTTTTTTGGGAACATGCGATCTCAGTGATAGTGCGTGCATCAATATATGGAGAAAAAAGGGTCTCATTTGCTACACCAATACGTTGTTTTAGCGTAACTTACAGACGGCAGAACTATTTCTTTTTTTTCAATTTCCAACAAACCCGTAGAACAAATTAGCAGAGCTTGGCTATGCATTGCCAATATAATGGAAGAACACTTTTTTTTCCATCTATTGATACATGCACATTCTATGAAAGCTTGCAATTTGCTTGGATAATAAAGAAAAAAAACTTGTAAAATCTAGTATAAGTCACGATATCAGTAAAAATTTTCAGCCGCTATGTAACAGTCACTCCATCTCATATGGTGAAACGATTTCATTCAGTTCTTAAAGATTCAAAAATATAATCTGTTAAAGATCTTTGAAATAAGAAATTTTCTTAATATCATTTACACTTTCAGGATAGTAAGTCTAACTATATTTGCTTAAAAGTTTGGGCATCTTAATTTAGTTTCTAAATAAATTTTTATCATATTTTTCTGGAAAAATGTGCAATTCAAAAATTGTATTCAATAAAAATTGGGGAAGCTCAAATTACAGATTTTAATCTTACGTTAATTCTGAAGTTAGTAAATTAGCTTAGAAACCAAAAATAAACTCAAAAGGAAAATAATTATCACAGGCAGGACGATAAAATAAAAGAGTTCATGTCAGCTGGTCTTGCTGGAATTCGTTAAAATTGGCAAGGCATTTTTCATCCAGTTGTCGTGCCATCGAATTTTTTGGAAAGATTCCAAATTTCGACGGACGTAAAATTCACTTGGTGACTTTTCAGGAAAACCCTCAAACCAGTTCGCAATTTGGTAACCAAGCTCTTGACATGTTTCAAAGACGAGCCCATTTTCACCATGTTTGACCAGCTCACCAATGCAAGGAAATTTGTAGGCAAACACAGGGAGTCCACAGCCAAACATATCAACAACTTTCATGGGAAGATCTAGGCCACTCGATGACGTATGAAGGCATACACCAAGGTCAGCACTAGCAAGTAGCTTGGGGTAGTCTTCTGTCTCAAGCCATACTGTGCAGACTTCGACATTTTGCCAATCCCTGAGCATGATCAATGCCTCGTAATCAGCTTTCAATGGTCCTTTGCCAGTAATAACTACCAACAAAGGTGGATACTTATTGGAATCCTTATTTCTTTGCTCATTATAGAATTCGAGAGCATCCAAAAGCAGGTCAAAGTTTTCATCCTTGACCCATGACGTACTTGAAACTATAAGCCCTGGTCGATCTTGCCTCAAATGAACACGCCCATCAGCAAATCGTTCTGTTATCAAATTGGTGTATAGCCCTGTCGAAGCTAATACTGGATAATGTTCTCTTAACCGCATAAACAGAGCATGACGATCTGGCAATGGCGCAGGCCGAAAAATAGATGCCGGACGGTCATATAAAACAGTGGCACTAATTTTCCAATTTTTTTCCAAGTCTGATTTCATAGCCTCTGTGACACATAAATTAGCAATTGCTCTTCTGCCAAAATTCTCTTCAATGACCTTTGACGCTCTCACCAAAAAATGATTTGTCCCTAAATTTAGAGCCAAAATTGAATGACCATAGTTGTGCCAATCCACAATTAGATCACATCGCTTTACTTTACATACAAACCAAGTCACAGGGAGCATTGGCACTGAAGGCGGATTCTGCACAAGAACAGCTGATGGCCGACTAATAAACATCAAAGCAAAGAAGAGTGTCACAGTTTGCCATAGCACTGAAAACATAGGAACACATTCGAGGCATAAATGGAACTTTTTCAAAGGCAGGGGGTGGTTTTATATAGTGCGTTGCAACATTGTCATTCATTAGAATTTCATTTGTTGGCATACTTCCCCCATAGCCAATAACATCAACCGAATATCCTTCTCTAGCCAAAGATAGGGTGTGATACTGCATTCTAGGGCTTCTACCCAAATCACCCAGAACCAAGACGCAGACTCGACCCTTGGAATGCTCATTTTCTGGAACTCGACTACTAGTAAGTTTTAAACTACTAGGTCTCCTCTTTCTACCATTTTCCATTGTTTTGATGTGACAGACAAGGGGCAACTATAGAAGACTTTAACCAGTAGAGCAGCTTATAACAGACCAAGCAGCTTTACAATGCTTTTATTCTGCTTTTCAAAAACTGTGAACTACCATGAACTGTTTGATATATACAAATATTTTTGCAATTACCAGTTTTTTTCTTTTTACGCAATTTAATGTCATTCATACTGCAGTCTTTTCGAAAACATTTGATTATTGGAGCTAGGCCGATTTCTTACAACGATGCGTACTAAGCTTAAAACTTTTGGTTTTCTTTTTTAAGGTTTTTGAATTGTTGCAATCCCTAGGAAAAATAAAGAATCATCATTTATAATAATCACAAATTTTCGTTTTTGGGCCTTTCTACTGATATTATGTTTGCGTTTAAACCTGTAAGCTTAATCACGTAGCGACTTGGTTATATATAACAAAAAAAACTAATTTTAAAATTTTCAGGTATTTTGTAGTTTGAATTAAAACATTAAAATTATTGCTCAGGCACCGTAAATATTTTTGCAGTTTACATAATAACTTTAGAAATTCTGAATTGAACTTAAAATTTTTACAACTTCTTTCATGTCTCGTAAGCTTTGAACTTTTTGTTTTCTTTTTTAAGGTTTCTGAATTTTTGTAATCCCTTGTTAAAATACTTGCAAATATTTTTGCGATTACCAGATTTTTGCTCGTTAAGTAATTTAATATAAACTTCTCCATAAATGAAAATCTTTGATTTTTCCACGCAAGTGTGACAAGTTTTGACAACGCCATTGCAATTATATAAAAATGACGTCACTCACATAATTTTTTTTCTAAAATTAAGGCTTCTAACTAATTTTCTCAAACTTCTGACCTATCTAGATCTTTTTTTAAGGCCAGAATATCCCAGGATGCCAATTTTTTCCAAAAAAATATACATACTTTTTCGAGAAAAATAAATAGATACATACACAATTATTCCTCACTCATAAAGATAGTATATATGGGCCTTAGGATCGGCCATTACTTATTGTTTCATTTACAGGAATGGTTTGAAATACTTTTACTATTACTGACACATTTCTGTATAATCATGACCATTAAACAGCAAAGAAGATGAATTCCAATTTTCTGTGTAAACTACATCGATTTATTGTTCTGTTTAATCGATTTACTGTTTTTATATTTCATATCCAGAGCGATCTGTTATGTAAAAAACTGATAATTTGTTGTAATGGGTGAGCGAAGTAAGGTGTTTTCACTAAATACTTTTTTCTGAAGTTGTGTGTCTTTTATGACAAAAACTGGTTAATGTATAGATAATGACAAATGAAATTTTGCGAAACTCTTGATAGATCGTTATATAGTTCATTTAAGAAATTCTCTTTTAGATGTAAAAGTCTTAAACCAAGATTGATAATATAAAATTGCTGTAGTTTATTCACTTGAAAATAATATTGAAATAATCACCTCTCGTAGTTTAAAGCCAATTTTAAATGATAGCTTGTTATATATTCAATATACTATCCTTCTGCCAGAAGATTATAGTAGTCCCTTATGCAATAGCAATAATAAAATAAAATAGTGATATAATTTTTTGGTTGGGGGGTTGATTAGCTTTATTTTTTATTGCTGGATTTGTAATTTAAAATATTTGAATTTTTAAAAGCCAGCACCGAATACACCAGAGTTGTCAGTAATTGTCAGTAGTTTTTCAAGTCGAAAGATTGAAATTACAAAATTCTACAAATAATACTCAAACACGCAAAATTTGGTTCAATCCCATTTTCAAGGGTTATAATGAAAGAGAGGTTAAGAGAGCTTAGTCCGGCTTTTACATACGATGGATAATATTTTCCAAAGATTGTGCTTCTGGGCCATCCGTCTTGGGTCAAACGAGAAGCACGAGACCCTCAAATTGGGTGAGAAGAGGTCATAAGAAAGGTAAGAACATAACAGAAGAGAGTTTAGAATGAAGCTATGGACAAATTAGGTTGGATGAGGAGTGTGCACACCTGAAAATTTTTTGGGCCCACTTGGAGGGACCGGGTTCCCAAATAAGTTTTTTTTACATTTGACATTAGATTCCCTTGCCCCAGGTACTCACGGCAATAAGTCTTAAATCAATCAGGGACTAAAAGTAATAGATCCGTGTCCGGGCCCCGAACAACGTCCCCCTCTAATAAAAAATGTGTCCTTTTCTTATCCTGAGGGAGCGATCCTTTCAAGTTTCAATCCAATCGGAGAGAAACTTTCTCGGTTTTAGAGGGAGGCCATAAACCTCAAATTAAAATTATGCATTAAGCACTTACAGTTTTATGTCTCGAATCGTTTTTAAAAAAAAGTCTTATGGCCTTTTTTCGAGCCTTATTTCCGGATGAGCCATTTTCCTTTTCTATTTTTTTTCGCCTCACTTATTTGCGGTGGTTTGTATTGGTTTAAGTTAGACTTCATTATCCACCTCAACTTGTATTCGTTACAGGTTTCATTCGTAGTTATTTCTGCTCGTTTCATGGTTGACAATATTTACAAAACAAGGCCAATCCCAATGTGGTTGGTAGCAAGAAATTACTTTTTTACATTATGCTGCCACATTTTCACATTTAGAAATTGTAAAAGCCTTATTGTCCCATGTCGCAGTATATAATTATGTTTCTGATAGCGGCAAAACACCGCAAAACTTAGTAGTAGTAGTTGTACTAAGAGTAACTGCCTTGGGATTAGTTACAGTTTTGTGATTTTGGGAAGAAAATATAACTTAAGTTGATCCCTGAGAAGTTTCTCTCGTGTTTCTATCTCCGCTTGTTTCCTATATATGAGGCTTCAGGGATCTGGGTCTTGGCTCGGGGGAAATAATCAAGTTTGAAATAGGATCCGCTTCTCTTGGGCTGTAAATTATGCCGTGCTGGCCCCAAAAACTTAAGCTGGATTCTAAGCCATACCTGAATATTTTTACAGTGGTAATGGTACTCTCCTTCTTATTTCCGAAAACATTAAGGATACGGGTTCAAAGCCATATGTGATAATGGTGTTTCAGATATATTTGGCCTTTCGTCGCCCATAAAAATCTTCAGTCAGCTCTGAAGAAAATTCGAAACCTTGCAAATAGAAAAGCGAGGGGTGTTGAAACTTGAAAACCCCAAAAAAGTGTTTAATCTGGGTATATTTTGATTCCCTGTCTGTGAGGACCGCTGACAGGGATTGTAAAGTCAAATGCCGTATTGTATATCTTTAAGAAGTCTACTATTCTGGAAGAGGGGTTGAAGATACGAGCTTGAGTAAACTTCCAGAAATTGATTCGGGTCATATCTGAAAGTTCTATTTCCAGCAACACACAACGTTCAATATTAACAATAATACTTACGAATTGTACGAATTAACGAATGCGTTTGCAACAGTTGTTGGCACATGTAAAAAAAGCAAAGGTTTATATCTCAAAAGTTTTATACTAGGAAAAATTTTCGATCATAAATATACAGCACTCTTTATATATCTTAGATAGAGGGTAGTAGCTTTCTTGGATTGAGCTTACATATTCGCATATTTTGACAGTTTATCTAAATTGGAATTTTGCTATAATTACCCTGAATTACCTGTTCTTTGATAAAATAAGGTGTAGCCATTATCTCATTTTAGTTGCACAAGTTGAAATTTTCAATATTAGCATAAATAAACAAAAAGGCAGTTATAATTAAGTGCCAAGATGCGAAAAAAAGTACAGGTTAAGCTAAAACTTGATAGTGCAAATATGGAATGTAATTAGCATCGATGAGTCCTACCGTATTTTGTGACACAGTTTGCATGTCGCAATAGTCAGCATGAACCCATATCGCAGGGTTCATGCTGTGTTGTTCCCGGTCGGCTGATTCCGTTAGTTAAAGCACCATAATCTTAGATGCCACTGGTCGTATTAGAAGAAATTTCGCTCGTATGGTGCCTTCAAAGGATTAAATGAAAAATAAAACTATTTTTTTCAACTGAAAGTAAGAAGCAACATCAAACATAAAACAAACAAAAATTATTACGTACATGAAGCGGGTTGCCCCCTAATTAATAGCTCGCTCTTTACGCTAAAGCTTTCTTTAAAATTTTTAAAAAGCCTTATTATTCAAATTAAACAACCCTTGTGTCTCATGAGTCGTTCTTAAAGAATTGGGACAAAAAGTCAAATTTTAGTGTAAAGAGCGATGCATTAAGGAGGGGCCAACCCCCCTCATATACATAATAATTTCCTTTCGTTTTAAGTTTTGATGTTGCTCCTTACTTTCAGTTGAAAAAATTGTTTTTTCTTGTTTTGTTTACCGAACGAACGGTATTTCTCTTCCGACTCAGACAAATTCCTGGCAGCATGAAAGAAGTCTGGGAACTGAAATTGGATTTGGCTAATGGACTGAAAGTATTGAGAACGGTATGGAAATTACGAACACATTAAGTGGAAGCACCAAGTGAGGGTTTAATTGCAGAACAGCACCAGCGTTATCAACACTGGTGCTTTGAGATAAACTGTACCAGTTTTCCGACCAAAGTTGTATCAAAAGAAAATAATTTGTACCAGCTGAACAGTAGGTTAAAAATTTGCCAGTTATGTTTAATTGATTTCGCTGTAAACTGAGAAAAAGTTCTAAGGCAAGAGTAGGCCTAAATCTTACATTCCTTGTAGAATTTCTCATTGCCTGATTCAATTGATGTTGCTTGTTCTCTGTTAAATTATGTTCTAGAAAAGTCACGTATGAAAATTGTACTGCATATACACAAAGCCAATAAAACCAAAATGTGCCGTAAAATTTATATTGTACCAACAAATTTTCGAAAGTACCACATGGTACCAGGACCTCCAAATTGTATCAAAAACGGTACAATTGTACCGTGTTGGCCCGTGTTGGCAACGCTGGACAACACTTAAATACAGCAGCTTTTTTAAACGCTTTTTTATAATTTTTACTTATTATGGGCTGTTGATTGTTTTTTACTAGGTTGCAACTATGGAATTTATATTTCTTTTTAGAGGTGGCAGTGCTTACTTTTCTGTGAAAGATTAGCTTTCTGGCAGTGTCCAGGTTCGAAACATCAGGGCAACCATACAGTATCAACAATGCTCGCTCTCCTGCTGCCACAATATCGTCAAGCGATGCGAGCTTGTCGCCAAATATAGCAGCGCTGTCCCTGAAAAACTTCAACTCTCAGAATGGGCGATCGGCTGTTAATGAGAGGAGGCGTGACTGTTGCTAGCAGAGCCATCCCATGGAAAGTGTTTCTTCCGTCCATCGTGTAAACATCGTGATCTGCATTATCAGCTACATGCTTCACAGCATGTGCGGAGGTAACTCCTGCAAGGCTAGATTCATCATGGACTGATGCACAGCGTTTAAATTTCTAGACTTCAGCATAGGAGGAGCAGAATCCATGGCTGTGTAAAGTGTCAATAAGAAATCTGGACTTGAAATGGTGATCCAGTTGCACTGCTAAGCCTAGTTGCAGTGGACAAATGAGGACACGTGGGCGAGCTGCTTGAACGATGGAATTGCCAGTGGCAAGCACTTTGAAGGAAATATCGGTTCCAACGAATATTTCATCTAAGAACACCATTAGGCTATCAGGTAGAGAGCCTTCCAGCTGTTCTCCAGAAGAAATCTGCTTTGCGGTCATATATGATTCCTTCTGTGCTGGCAGTCCTTTGATATCACTTTTGATAATCTTTGCTGCTGCTCTAATAAGCTTGATTTTCTCACTCTCTTCGTTATCGGTTTTGTCCAAGTAATAAAAATTCTGGAGCATCGCTGATGCTTTTTCTTTGAATGTCACCACGCCGGCCTTACCGTCAATAGTTGCAAATACTAGCTGGTCACTGAAATATTCCAGAAGCTTGCTCTTCAAGTACTTGTTAGAGTACGGTTCAAGGTCTGTCCCATTCAAAAGCTCTCCCATTTTAACAACAAGTTCACTGACTGTATACTGTTCTTCGTCATTTTCTTCGAAAAAAGTAGCCAGCTTCAAAAATGCCTGATATCTTTCATCGTGACCTGGCCTCCCCCTTTTTTGACGTTTTTTATCAGGCTCAGTATCTTCGAGTATTCCAAAAAGTTCTTGCGTCGCAAATCTGGCTGGAAGGCTCTAATTTAATCGAAACATAGAAGAACAGGCTGCGTGATAAATGGCGTCAACTGCGTGCAGGTCTGACACTGCACATATTCGGCAGAAAACGTTATTTGACCAATCATCATCACGGCTTTTGCACACTGCCTTTATACTCTCTTCAAAGTCTTTAGTCCGAACCTTGTACCACTCGTGTCCTTTTCTGTGGGTAGTGTTGAGATTTATCCTTGTAGTGCAGAAAAAGCAACACTCTTGGAAGTTGAAACTTGGAGTCCGTGATCGGAGTACCAGTTTTTCTGCTTCCGTCTTTTCTTGCAAGGTTCGTCGTCTCTCATTCTCAATTTTCGACAGGTATATTTTGTTTGTGAAAGTCTTTCTGCAAGCAGCATGAACTTGGTTCCCTGCCTCGACAGAGATGCTGGTACCTCTCGTTTTGCTAGCTTCATTGATCGCCGTAGCTCCTTTTTCTGCCAGTACAGACGATTCTGAGGTGTCTATTGAACGTTCACAAAGGGGACATAAAACTGCGGTCTCAGCCATCTAAAAAAGAGAACTGGGAATAAGTGAGTATAAGTAGTATAAGTATAAGTAGTATAAGTAATAAGTGAGTATAAGTATGGGACTAAGTAGAGCTGTCGGTGAATTTTACAACGAAAACCCTGATTCTGAACCGAAAAATCTGTAGCTAAACCCTCCCCAGTTCAGATAGGCTACTAAAATAAATGAACTGTCAATCTTATTGAGGGCCGGCGTTGAGTATCATGGGTGCTTTAAGGATTCTTGACCAGGGAAATCTGACAGTCACATCCGCGAAAGGGACCGGCGATAGTCGATAGTACTCTCACTTCCACTAGAGAAATATCTTTTTCGTTCCGCCTAGCGACGTCAATCGTGCTGCACTCTAGCGACTTGTTTGCTGTACTTAAATTTTCTTCAGACAGATGGCGCTGATAAAAAATGTGTCAGAAAAGAGAGGTAGGACGAGCGTAGAGTCTTCTTTCCTTTCTATATTTCCTTCCTCCGATTCCTTTCCACTTCCTAGTAGTTACGTTACAAAAGCATCGGCAAGAAAAACAAACAAAAACGCACCTGTGTTAAATCTCTGCTCGGACTCCAATATACTTTCCATCTGAGGAGTTTTTTTTGCAGATAGGTGGCTCTACAAGGCTCAGCAGACTGAAGCAAATTTGAAAAGAGTGTAAGACCAAGGCATGGTGTAACAGAAAGTGAATATCAGAAGGGACTTTCCAGCTGGTTGAAAATGTCGTCACCAATAAAGCTCGGTAGGAAAAGAAATGAATTCGAAACGCCGGTAGGCTATTTGTTCAGATGGGGAAAAATGAACCGAAAATTCGTGCTCCTCTTCGAAAAATACCCCGTGATTGTTTGTCGCTTGATTTTTTTTTTTTTTTTTTTACTTCATACAAAAACAAAAACAAAACATAAAAAAGGAATTAAATGATTAAACGTTATGTTTCTGTCTAATAAAAGAGCACAAAAACAATCGTTTCTTAAAAGGGAAACCATCAATAAACTACTTTTCTTTTCACGGTTCCTCATTTTCGGATTCTGGAAATATCTAAAAAATAGGCGCAAAAAACGTGAAAAAAAGGGAATTTCGCAACGGGATGGAGATTTAGATTTTTGATATGTTGTAGAGCTCTCTCTTCTGAACGCAGTGGGGCAAAAATAATTTCTGTACCAATTTTTTCCTGGTTCGACCTTTTTTTCCCGTATCTTTCCCCTACTAAATCCAGAATACACTAAACCTATAGGGTGTAATTGAGGGTGTCATTTACTTTTTGCTGATAACAATTAGTATTTTGAGCAGTGTATGTCTTATTTTTGCAATATGAACAATAACACAATAACAAAACAATATTACAAGGTTAATCTATGTTTATATTCAGGAGCCACCACAACTGGGAATGGGAATACCTATCAAATCCTCTAAGAGGCTTTAATGATGCCTATGCTATACTTGAAATGACATGTATTTCGAACATCGGGGTTTTTATTTGCCAGAGCATCAAAGACAGCAAAAAGAAAATAACAATAATAGTAATCAAAATATATGAAATTTATTTAATTTCAATTTTCAAAGAGAATTAAAAATCTGAACTTGCCCTGCTCCTGCTCGCAACAACTCTTTCAGGCAACAACTCATTCCACCTGGCAACACCATAAAACTCGTTTTCTTCTAACGAAAAATTAATTTATTTCAATTAGAAATTTTTTTTTGTGAAAACTAAAGAGCGAATGAAATTCAATACAATCATTTTTCAAAAATCCTACAACCGGAGACAAACCGTTTTAAAATCTCTAGGGAAATCACACACATTTGCCGACTTTTTCGAAAATTCGGGCAAACTATCCCAAACATTGGCCCAATATGACACATTGAAATTACAGATCTAATTCTAACAACTTGAGGTCTCTTCAAATTATTAGAATATCGTGTAGGATAAATATGTATATGATTACCACAAGTAAATAAGTTTAGGAAACACTTAGGAACTAATCTTGCATAATACTTATACATGAATAATGCATGATAAAAATTTTCCTAGGCCTGACAGAGGGATAATATTTAACTGTACATTTTGAGGTCTAGCTGATGTCCCTTTAATATGTCCAGTCAACACTCAGAGTGCCATGTTCTGCACCACGCGTAGTTGCTTCAAGCGAAATGAAAACATATTAGACCATATACTCAAGCAATGAACCAAATATGGGTGGACAAAAGATATATAAATTAATCTTGTCACATAGTTCGGGAATATATTCTTTAATTTTCTGATTATTCCAACATTTCTTGCAATGTTACTACTAATGGAAGATATATGATTTTTAAAACTAAGGCATTCATCGACAGTAACACCAAGAAATCTAATATTACTGGTACGATCGGAAACTAATAATCAGGTTAGAAAACTGTTTTGCAAATCTTGTCGCATAAATTCATTTCATAAAATACCGAAAAATGTATTAAGAAAACTACCCAGAAGGCGGGAAAGAAAAAAGCAATCAATATTTAATTACTCAGAAAAATATGTAAGAGCATGCACTAAAGTTATACTTACTAAAATTTCGATAGCAGTAAAATAAGTGTTTTTAATATTTAAAATGAATCATTTTTAACAACAACAAAAAGTTCATTTTCATTTAAAAATAACAGCTTAAAATTGAATATTCCAGATTTTAGAAGGGGGTGGGGGAATTGATTATTTTTTTTGTCTTACGTCTATTCAGTGGCTGTTCAACCGCAGGCAAAACAAGCAAGAATATGTAGCAACAGAAGAATTATATTGGCAAGAAAATATATGCACTTTGATAGGCCGATGAATTTCAGGCTTTTTCTATTAAAAAAATAAGACACTGGCAATACTGGCAGCAACATTGAGCCAAAAGGCAAAGCTTAAGTAGTTAATAAGAACAAAGACGCTATTCTTAAGAAAAGACTATTAACATTACAGTGGTTATGAGCGCTAGGAAATAAAAAAAAATATAATGAAAATTTTTGTTCTCGGTTTACATACGTTCGACCCGTCTAAAATAAAATCAAAACTTGTTTATTGCAACAAAGCCTTCAGCAATTCAGTAGTATTAACCGAAAACTATCGGATTCACATTTTCAAATTTTTGAAATTTACTTTTATTTTTTTGTATTAAAAAACAACTAGGATACCTATTTTCGAGCACGAACTTCAAAAGGCTTTTGAAGAATGTAAAATTAATTTACTTTGACTATTACTAACAGTCCATTTCAGAACCAAGCCACCTGAGGGCGACATAGCTTCGCTCTTTCCTCCTTCATCCCAATCTGCTATAAGCTTCACTCTTACTACCTCTCAGAAATTTCCTAATTATTTTAGAATTTCCTAATTTTTTCTTATGACTAAATAAAAAAAAAACATAGTTTTTCAACTGAAAGTAAGGAGCAACATTAATACTCAAAACGAACGGAAATTATTATGTATATGAAGGAGGTTGCTCCTCCTCAACATCTCGCTCTTTATGCTAAAGTTTTTTAGTACTTTTAAAAAAAGCTTCTTATTGTTCTCATTAAATGAACATAGTGTTTCAGGAGTCGTTCTTAAAGAATCGGGATAGAATTAAAACTTTTGCGTAAAGAGCGAGATGTTGAGGAGGAGCAACCGCCCTCATATACATAACAATTTTTGTTCGTTGTGAGTTTTAATGTTGCTCCTTACTTTCAGTTGAAAAAGCTTGTCTTTTTAAAACTTAACCCATTAAGAGGCCAATTTTCTAAATTCAGCAATAAGATTACAGATATATATTCACACACAATCAAAAAACCATAGGAACCTGCAAACAAGGAGAGTACACACAACATCCCATACCCCTGGAAAAACTCTATGGATGGAAATGTAGGGAGGAATTAAACCCCCCCCCCCCCGAGAAAAACAAAAACAAACCACAAACTAAACCCGTTTTGGAAGTTATTATAATCCTCATTCAGTCATTGACCAGTTCCGAGTTGTATAATCTGGATTATTTGTTTCACTATTATGTCAAGGCCCATGAAATTCGCCTACCCAGATTGCAGACGTCGTGCCACCAGTAGAACGGTGCAGTGCAGAACGCTGTAGTGCAGTCGATGTCAACAGTGGTTTCATCCTAGTGGTTTCAAGCGCGCAGGTATTTCTATTGAGGAGAGAAAACAATGTTGTGATTGGTTATGTTTAAAATGCCAGTCCCCCGTTCTCTGAATGATGATCCTGAACCATTTTAACACCACTTTCTCTACCCCCTGGCTCTAAACCACGGTCTACACCCGAGTCTGTCCCAAAATCAACAACCCCAAAATCACTTTCAGAAAACCAAGCTTCCCAAGTCCCTCCTTGTCTTGACTGTGTTAAATATATCAAACAGATTGCTGATCTCCGAGTTAAATACAATTCACATTTAGTGAAGAATTTAGACCATGAAGCAGCCGTAGAAGATGTAACTAAACAAGTTGACGTATTTCTTAATGACCAAAAACAGGGTAACGATATACTCCATGAATGTGATCTGGAAACTAAAAAACTAAGCGGAGATATCAACTCCCATAATTCCATCACCTTGTTATGGAAGATGAACTTTTAGCTCTAGAAAACAATCAAGTGACCCTAAAATCAAAAATCACTAAATTCCAAGAGGACTTAAAAAACAACGAAACAGATATAACTACACTAGGGGATCAACTCTCAAAGTTCAGTAACTCCAGCATTAACTGTAAAATATCCCAAGTGAGTTTACAAATATCTACTTATAGCATAACTATGGATGAAGGTATAACTCTTTCCGGTTTATTACATAAATATGACAAATAATTACCAGACGATGATCTAGTTATTATTCTTTAGAAAATGATAAAAGAGAAGGATAAAAGGAAAAGAAACGCAAAAATAAGCAAAAAAGAAAATGTGATCTGTAATCACTTGAATCATGGTTTCGCCAATTTTCTCAAGCAATGCAAGTTTTTACATATTTATCATCATTTCATTTTGGGAATCTGTGTTTCTGAAAAGGGTATGTTTGATCATGTTGACCTTTGTTCTGTTTTATCTTGTATTAATAAGTCGTGTAATTTTGCTCATGTATCATCAGGGGTGTAGGATAGGTTTAAGACCCTACCTTTTTAGGGTGGTGCCGAAAGTATCCACAACCCCTCCTCTCTAGCTTGTGTTCCTTTCGAATTTCAGCCTTACCCCCCGGTATACCCGATGCAGAGCAGTATACCCCAGCAATTCATCCTTTGAAACAATCCTCCACCCCACGTACTTACGCGTGTCCAGTCAACCCAACCCCCCAAATCACTTTGCTCAATTCGTACCATCCCTAACCCCCTCCCCTCACTCACCTTCCTCCCAAAAATCCACTTCCTATCGGCTCCGTTCCTCTCCGTGCGTCCAAGAAGATACCGACTGGTTCTGGACTCCACCCGTGATTTACCAAAATAAACCCGACGCCTCCCCTCTCAGACACCTTCCATCGTACTTCCCTCTCCCAGCATCATCTTGCCTTTCCATCCCCCCCCCTATAAAGAACACTCCCAATTTGACTTCTTCTCGGATCACCAGTAAACCTTTCCAATATCCCTTGCACTTTATTTCCCCTGGCTATCCTACCAGTGTGACTCTGGTTTGAGTATATAGCTTAGTTAAAGCTTCACTCTTAAAGTCCAACCGTAGGCCAGTTAAAAGATTAAAGATTACCTGATACAAGATGTAGTTTCCCCTCTTTAATAGAAGAAAATTTTACAAAAGAGGTAAATTTTTTCCGCGGCTCTCTCAGTTTACCCCCAACTTTTAAAATTGAAGCTCTTCCCCTCCCCTTCAAAACCGGTTTAGTAGTCTCTCGGTCCAAGGTGGTGAGTTTAAGCCTTACGACATACCTTTCTATAATACCCCGAATGATAATATTTCCCTTTTAGGTGATGTTCTCTCCACTCTCAGCATTAACTTTAATATTTACACCCCGCCAAAGTTACCTCAGAATAAAGCTTTTTTGAAGAAATCTTTTGTTAAAAAGTTTGATAAAAAACGTTATCATTTCTCCGTTTTCCTCCTTACTAACGCCGAAAGTTTGAATTTTGAAAAGTCAGCTGAGTTAAAAGCAACAGCAAAATTGAACCATTTTGACCAGTAACTTTTTGTCCTCAGAAACAAATTTACTCCAGAATAATGCTTTTTTGAAGAAATCTATTGTCAAAGAGTTTGATAAAAAAAAAACATCATTTCCCCGTTTTCTTTCTTACGAACGCTGAAAGTTTGAATTTTGAAAAGTTAGTTGAGTTAGAAGCAACAGCAAAATTGAACCGTATTGACCAGTAGCTTTGTTTCCTCAGAAACAAAGTTACTTCAGAATAAAGTGTTTTTGAAAAAATCTATTTTTAAAGAGTTTAAAAAAAAAAAGTTGTCATTTCCCGTTTTCCTCCTTGTTAACGCCGAAAGCTTGGATTTTGAAAAGTTAGTTGAGTTAGAAGCAACGAAAAAATTGAACCATATTGCTATAATTGCATTTACTGAAGTCCAGGCACAAAACCCAGATCTCCTTAAAGTGACTGGTTTTCAGAAGTTTAGAAAGCTACGCCCGTTTGACCACCCACTGGGGAAAAAAGGAGGAGGAGTAATGATTTTCGTAAAGTATTGTCTATCTCCTACCCTTATCCATGTGTAAGGACTAGGTGATTGCGATGAAATCATTTGGATATCTACTGAGCCCAAATGCCTGCGATGACCTCACACAAATTCAATCATTTGCTCATTCTGTTATTCACCCGGACAGAATGCTGTTTTCGTCGTAATTTTCTTGACAAGCTACAACAAGTCTTGACTTTGTGACGACAAAGTATCCAAATTCCGGCATTTTTATAGCAGGAGATGCAAAGGAACTTAGTCTTTTTTATCTGTGCAAAAGATCTTAATTATCTCTCAGTCTTAATTATCTGTGCAAAGATCAGAAGCTTAAGATAATGGTTGATTTCCCTACTATAAAAGATGGAACCAGTTTGGATGTTATTTGCACCAATCTTAAAACCTTTTACAATACTCCAACTACCCTCCCTTCCCCCTAAGTGGTAGCTATCATTTCATGTTACAACTGAAACCACTGCTAGTTTTTAAAACAAATTAAATCAGTTTTAAATCAGTTTCTGAATTTTCCTACTGGCCAATAAATAGTCAAAGTCTTTTTGGTTTTGGATCTTGGATTACGTCTGAGAGTTGGGATGATGCTGTGTCTTGTGTAAATCTTAATTCAGAGGTTAGTTTGTTTCAAGCAAAATTAATTACAAATTACCAAAAGTATTACCCAGTGGTTACCAAGAAGGTATATTTCTCAGATAAACCTTACATTAAAGAGAAAATAAAAGGACTAATCCATTTAAAACTAAAACTTTTTGCCTTGGAAAGAAAGAGGAAGCCTTAACCCTCCTTAAACAAATTAAGAAGGAAATACGTCGTGCTGCTTCTCGTTATGGTAAGAATAAATTTAATTGCTTAAAACAGAGCAAACCTCAGCAATGGTTTAAGAAAGTGAAAGAAATAGGGGATCGCTATTGCAAGAACCTTGATTTTCTTCTGGATGAACCGCCTGAACAGACAGTCAATAAGCTTAATAAATACCTAGCTAGCACTGTGCAAATGTTCTCCCCTCTCTCGGAAAACCATCTAATCACTGAAACTCCAAAATATAAAATCACGGAAATTTCAGCAAAGCAAATAATTGAAAAAAAAACCCACAAAACTGAAAAAAAATAGTATTTGTGCCATTGATATCACAATTAATCTAATAAAAGGATTCTCTGATAAACTATCAAAACCCTTTGTTAGTATTTTTCATGATATTAGTAATTCTGGATGTTACATGTCGTCCTGGAAGCTGGGCTATATTACTCCAATCCAAAAGAAGGGAGGCCTCAACGATTTTATTGGAGTACGAGTGGAGGACCTTGACCCCAGTTTTCTTAAAAATGTACGAGGGTTTCTTAGCTAGTTGGTTAAAGGACTCTTGAACTTATTGACTTACAACAGTTTGGAAACCTGAAGGACACATCTACTTCACAATACCTTGTTAGTCTTCTTGACGCCATTCTGAAAAACCTTGAAAACCGTAACACTCGGTTGAAGTTTTTATTAATTGATCTCCGAAGGCGTTCGACCTAATTGACACATAATATTCTTGTGTATAAACTACTGACGGAGTTTCAAGTGAGTCCCTTTCTAGTTCAAATTGTTGCCACCTTTTTAACAAATCATTCTTAAGTGCTTCAATATAAAATGTTTATTCCGATCCCCTTCCTATCTTTTGTGGGGTCCCACAGAGAACAGTGGCGGTTCCCATTCGATTTCTTATAATGGTTAATAGCCTCATGACTGTCAACACAGAGCGGTGGAAGTATGTGGACGACCTGTCTGTACTTAGGATTGTCGACGAATTATTAAAAGCTCAATTATGACATTACTTGACGATGTCACACAGGAGGTTTTTTTTGTTGAAGATGAAAGTTAAAGAAGATAAATCGTCAGTATATAATCACCCCCTTCTTTCATAAACACCATTTCTCCCAGAATCTCTGTCAAATCCAGTAAACTACCTGGGGTGATAATTAATACTGACTCGAAATGGGATGCCCATGTTCAAAACATCCTCAAACAATGTTCTGCTTCAGTTTCCCTTCTAAAACTTTTAATACATTTTCTTGTATCCCCCCCCCCTAGGGATCTTCTCTAA
Organism: Artemia sp. Kazakhstan ARC1039; assembly: GCA_029168905.1. Lineage (NCBI taxonomy): Eukaryota > Metazoa > Arthropoda > Branchiopoda > Anostraca > Artemiidae > Artemia > Artemia sp. Kazakhstan ARC1039. The sequence continues at coordinate 175 of JAQQPU010013421.1, read as the reverse complement.
CTTTATTGTTCTTTTCTTCGGTCAGTACTGGAGTTTGCTTGTCCAGTGTGGCATTTCGGTCTTTCTTCAGAACATATCCATCAGACTGAAAATGTCCAAAAACGAGCACATAGAGTCATAAATGGTGAAGGGAAGGTTCCGTATCATTATCTACTAGGTAAGTTCAAACTCACCA